>JAGGCT020002235.1:0-25000 GCA_017654935.2 Phymorhynchus buccinoides
TTTTACTGAAGAAGGGGAGTCAAAACTGCACATCTTCCGTTATGAAGGAGCTTCAGCTTCAACTACCAAACTTTAAAAAAGTGAAACAACGATATTTGATACGACGCTGGGTGATTCCCAGGAACCAAGAATTCATGTCACTTCCGCCAATACCGGAAGTGACCGATAGCAAAGAGGCAAGCAGATTCAGTGACTCCATCGAGGGCACGGTGTCTCCTCTATCGTCTACTTTCAGTGAAAAGCTGCAATCACCACCGCCGATAAAGGAAGAGCATTCGGTAGATTATGACCAAGAAGAAACGATACTTTCTCCCGCTGGCATTACGCTGAAGATAACTCGCGTCGACGACACCGAGTCTGTCGTGGACGTGATGGTGCAAGACAACACAAACAATAATGCTCCATCGTACCTGACGCCACGTTCGCCCACCAACGCTCCAGTCAGACGGGCAATTCTTCTGAGATCGGGTCTTCAGCCCTGGAAGAGTTCCACAGAGTCCCGCTCAGCCCCGGGCAAACACAAGCTGGCGAAACAGAAGGCAGCCGTCTCGAACGTCATCACCTCCTTGGTGGTTGCTAGTCTAGGGTTCTTTTTAGTGTTTATCCCCGCAACCCTGTTGTATGTGCTCGAAAATGTGGGTGAACTGTGCGTGGAGACACCCAACCTCTACACGGCCGTTTTGCTTGTCATCTACTTCTGCTGCAGCTGTCACCCTCTCCTCTACGCCATCCTCAACCCGAAGCTTCGCCTCAAGTATTTGGAGCAACTGAAATGCAGATCTGTTGACTGGAAGACGAGTTTGGACCACAGAATGAGTTTGTAGGCCCGTCTTATTATAAGGTCCATGTGTCATTTTGTTTTCTTCTTTTTCGTTTATTTACCTGTTTCGATCCTTATTTTTTTTGGTATAATTTATGTTGTTTTTTCTTGGAAAATTGAAATAAAATGTGTCACACTAAGTAAATGTTCTTCTTCTTCTTCTCCTCGGGCCCCACGGTCAGTATGTTGACCATTCTGGCTCATTTGGAGATAAAAACAGGGTCAGTCTGTTCTTTGCTGAGGACATGCCTGCTTAACTAATATTGAAGGGACAGAGGGTGGAGGGGAAGCTGAAGGGTGGGGAGAGGGGGGAGAGGCGGGGGTTGAGCTCAACACTAAAAACGTTTGAGTTTATCTGCTCCCGTTTACTGTCCCCCCACCCCCTGGCTCTCTATTGTATAAATTGCTTGATTTAAGCCTACGTTTCGTTACCAGCCGTGAAGCGAAGCTAATGTATTCAGCGAAGTTTGTTTGTTCCTGGCTGGCTGACTATATATGTATGTATGTCAACACGATAACATTTTAGCAGAGGGGTCTACTAGGAGGCTCAAACTGACTTTGCATGCGCACAGGTAGTTAGGATATCTAGGCCCAGTGAACGAAATGAAGGTCATTGGTCAAAGGTCAAGGTCACTGGAGCAGAAAATGTATATGGCTCCCTGATTATGGATGCAGGATAACGGTCAAAGGTCAAGGTCGCTGGAGCAGAAAATGTTTATGGCTCACTAATTACGCATGTATGTATGCACGATAACGTTTGAACGGAAGGACCTAGGAGGCCCACATAGTTTGCATGCACACAAGCAAATACTTCGATTTCTAGGCCAAGTTCGAACACGAAGGTAATTGGTCAAATGTTTAAGTTCATAAACTTTGCGAACGTGGTAATATTCTACCCCAAGTCCTAATATCTCATACAATGCCAAGCATATCATGGTCATCGTTAAAAATGCGGCGCAAATCGAGAGGACATGTGGCTTATTCCAATGGGATGCGCTTGCATGCATGTATACCGTTCTGACAAGTTTTAAAGAGTTAAGGGCCAGCCACACGTGCACTAAAATCGCACGACTGTACGATACGATTCGATCACGTGGTCTCGATGCGCCAATCAATTTTGTTCTTAGAGACCACGTGATCGAGTCGTATTGTACAAGTGTTGTGCTATTTTAGTCATGGACGTGTGGCTGGCCCTTTAGTAGACGGTCTTCAGACGTGACTATAATGAATATTAAAACTGCGCCTTGAAATGTCTAAGTCAAGTCAAGTACACTTTGTTATCTCAGCAAAGAAATTACATTCAGGTGCAACATTAAATCATTTAAAAAATATATCATAAAAACAGTCACAGAAAGCATGATAACATTAGGGGAAGACGGGGTAAAAAGCGCATGGGCGGGTAAGAAGCCCACCCCAATTATCTCATGAAATAAAGAAAATTTCAGTCAAATTTGCCCATGAGACGAATGCTAGACATTAACGCTCGTCTCATGGGCAAAATGAGACTGAAATTTGCTTCATTTCATGAGATAATTGGGGTGGGCTTCTTACCGCCCATGCGCTTTTTACCCCGTCTTCCCCTAAGACACACTAGAGATTAAATTAGAAACGTATTTAAAACAATCAACAACACAATCACCAGAAGCATAATAACATAGGCCTAATAAGATAATAACACGATTAAGATACATGGGATCAGATTATGAGCATTCAAACCAACACCGCCATATCACATAATTTTGCTACACATCATGAACAACATTTGGCTAATGTTAAGATCAGCTCCCTCCGCTGTTCCAGGGTGAAGTCTTAGGGTTAGGAATCAGCTCCCTCCGATTTACCTTTTCCGTTTTAAGCTGATTGGCCAACTTCACCATGGAACAGCAGAGGGAGCTGATCTTAACATTTGCCCAAAATGTAATTATGCATCTCTTTAAAATGGGATTACATTAGAAGCATTCAAATTAAGAACACTACATAACAAATATCATTACAATTAAATCATGAATAAATTGTACATCTTTTAAAAAGCATGACACCCAAGTTTTTTGGTCACATATACATATTGCACCCCAAAAAACCCACCCCCGCGCACACGCACATATACTTACACAGTGACACACACACACACACACACACACACACACACACACACACTGGAAAAATGGATGGACTGAACAAAGATTCAGGAATTTAAAAGATGGATGGACTGAGGAACAAAAATGATTTTTGTGCTCTTGTTTTGAGCTTGAGGGTTCTGTATCTGCCCCCTGAAGGCAACAGTTCTATAGTGCTGAGCTCTAAACATGACAATCATCATTCACAATCTGCCTCGCGGCTTTCGCACCCTCATCTTCTGGGATGGACCGCCAGCACAGGCCACCCACTGTTGGGAAGGGGACCCCTTCTTGAAGGACCACGTACGCCTGCCTATAGGCCTCTGCAACTAGGGTTATTAACGCCCTTGACAGTGAGAGTAATTGCTCTTTCTGGTCAGTACTGACAAGGGCGGCATTCACTCTTGCGAAAGGCAGCCATTTAGTGGCATCAGATAGGGGTTATTGGCGAGAGTTATCCCCCTGTCAGGTCAGTACTGAACCATCTTCCCCCACTCTCCAAGGGCATTCACTTTTGCAAAAGGTGTTCGTTGCAGACCCCAATAGAGACGACTCGACTTGCCTGTATGTCTCCTGCCAGCTTGCGACAACATCAACTTCTGATACGGAGCAGGTCGCCCGGTGGCCCTCGGAAGACAACCTTTGGAGAGGAACTGCTCACCTACACCACCGACAAGACAAGCGGACTACAGGAGTACCTGGACAATCTTTTGGCTTGTCTCACAATGCTCAAGTCTCCTACCACCTCACAGATGCTGACCCCAGCATCCAAGACACAAAAAATATACTACACAGATGCTGACTCCAGTATCAGATCACGGGCAAGAAATTCTTCGGCTTGGACTCCGTCTGAATGTCCCAGCAACAAACGGTGCATCCCGGCTCACGTGTCAGGGGTGTGCTGGGCTACCACGTCAAGAGCTCCTGTCCCATCATCACCTGCTTCTTCATCATCTTCATCTCACCGGGAAAATCGACCCAGTCTCACAGGAATAAAGAGTCAACGCATAATATGACGCTAAACTCACCTTCAGAGTCATTGCAATGAGAGAGAGAGAGAGAGAGATTATGTTGTGCACAACTGACATTGGCTGAGCAAGTGAAAAAATAAGAACGATCTCGAGAGGGAGAGATTTGATAGAGATACAGAGACAGACCTTTTGAACCACACATCAACGATACTGTTAAAAAGGCAAACCGTACTGCTGGTCTACTAATCAGAACAATAACTAATAAATCAAAGGAAATTATGCTACCTCTTTATAAAACATTAGTACGCCCCTTATTAGAGTATGGAAATCCTGTCTGGTGTCCCTTTTTGAGAAAACATGTTGATCATTTAGAAGGTGTCCAACGGAGATTTACGAAAACAATTATTGGAACCAGAGATATGGACTATGAGGACAGACTAAAGTATTTGGGAATACCTAGTTTGGAATACAGACGTCTAAGAGGCGATTTGATCGAGGTGTATAAAATTCTTAATAAGTTTTATGATCCTAACACAACTAAAACTTTACTAACTTTAATTGACGAGGAAAGAACACGAGGGCATGATTTTAAATTAACAAAAAAACTAAATAACAGTCGTTCAGCTCAAAACTTTTTTACTAACAGAGTAATAACTGCATGGAACAATCTTTCTAATGAAACTGTAAATGCATCATCACTAAATAGGTTCAAAAATCTTATTGACAAAAAATTTAATACTATTATGTACTCCACAAATTTGGAGAAAAAAAAAAAAAAAAAAAAACAAACAAATACACAATAGCCGTAGTAATTCACGGGCAAACAAAAAGAAAAAAGAAAATAAATATTTATATTTGAGAAAAATATCTAGAGGGCAAAAGGCTTCATAAGCCTACAGAGCCTAAACTGATATGATATGATATGATATATGAGACCGAAGACACTGACTTGGCCTGCGTTTTTGGACAGACTGACAAGTTGACAGCCGAGACTGAGATCGAGAAGTGACAGACAGGCAAACTGACAACATCGGGATAGCAATTTTATTTCATCAGTAAACAGCCATTTTCTTCTCCCAAGCTTCTACAAAGAGAGAGAGGGTGGCCGGTGGGGGAATCTGAGACAGGTACGGCATTTAATAGCAGGAGAGATTGATGGGAATTAGAGACAGAAACGGGCTGATAAGCTGACAGACAGGATGAGGGAAGAGAAAGACAGGCAGGCAGGGACAGACAGAAAACAGAACACGGAGAACAAAACAGAACCTGTGTGAGAGACAGAGAGAGAGAGAGAGAGAGAGAGTATATTTTGGTAAGAACATACATAGTCTTTGGTATGAATGGAGCATTTAGGGAGGAGTAAAGTTATTCATTTGGTTGGTGATCACATTCTTGGTCAGTGACTCTTATAATCGAACAAACGTTAGGTCTAACTGTTTCTATTTTGTTGTACGTATACAAAGTATAAGTCGTGTGGACAGTAATAATTTCAAACACAAACTAATAAGATTGACTGACATCAATTTACAAGAAAGCCTCCCCATTGTATTTGCGAAGTCTGCCATTCAACATGGCAGCTCACTTGACGCAGGCAGCTGAAATTCGAAAGTTGAGAAAGAAACTTCGTCAGATAGAAAACCTCGAGAGGCTGACAAGACCACTCGATGAACTGGAGCAAGCTAAGGTTTGTATAATACTAGTCATTCATTGTTCGTGGTCCACTTTCTTCAAAATTGATTTTTATTTCACTTGAAAAAATTCAGTGACGTGTAAAAAGTTGAAGACGAATGGTAAGGAAGATAATATTTGATAGATTTGAGTCTAAACAGAGGCTGTTCGCCTGGTCGACAAATACAGAATAGGGTAGGAATAGGATTAGAATTGATCGGCCAAAAAGGGAGTAAGGGTTAGGGTTAGAACTGAAAACAAATGAACGAAACGCTCCGCATCGCATGTGAGAACAAAAACAAAAGTTCATGTTAGTCCGGCTTCGTTGTACTTAGGGTTAGAACCATGTTTGAACTTACGGTAATAAAAGATATAATACTTGTAGTGGTGCCCTAGCCGATGAGGTTTAACCGAGGCATGGTTACCACTACACCTGTCTGTGTTGTTGGAAAGTCGGGACTTTACTGGAGTTGCACTGCCTCCGGGTATTGCCTCCAGTGTTGTTCCCACCATCTTGTATACAAATGTCCCATATGTATGTGTCTGTTCCAGACCAGGAGGACGTAAAGCACCATTTTCATTCTGAACTTACGGTCAGGATAGGGCTACAGTAAGGGAATGGGCTAGAATTAGGAATAATATCTAATAAACTATAAAGAGAAGCAAAACGAAGAGTAAACTTTGATTGTGCAAAACATATATTCAAAATTAGACCTTCGTCAGGCCCAGTAAAATAAAAAAGATGGCTTCTGTGTCTTTATCTGATCTCTGGCGAATGGCCTCTGTTTAGACGCATGTGAAGATAATTGCCTTCACAAAAACACACATAATTGCCTTCAGACACACACACACACACACACACACGCACACACGTGCGCAGACACACACGCACACGCACATATATACACACACACATACTCACACACATGGTGCTGGCACCTGTCAGCATTAGCCATTACTGGCGCGGCACTAGTGGACAGACGTTAAATGAAAGGACACACACCGCACACAAACATAGCAAGAGAGAGAGATCTATTTATTTTATGTCTGAAAATTCTCTGATAAGTCTGATCCATCAAACTGAAGAATGTGATTCATATTTTTGCCATTGTCATTGTTTATAAATGTAATAGTACAGTGGAACCTCCCTTATAAGACCTCCCATTATAAGACTGCCTCCCACATAAGACCTACTTCTCTGAGACATTGCCTTTCTTTGTAAGTATTAAAATTACTTCCCTTATAAGACCCCTCCTTTATTATACCTAATTTTGGATGATTTTTGAAGGTTTTATAAGGGAGGTTCCACTGTAGTTAGGATTGTTCATTGTTCCACATGGCAAAGTAATCAACGGATTGATGTGGACATGCACAGCAAAGAACAAGAAGAATGTTCAAATCAAAGCAACCAGAAACAGCAGCAAAGGCTTACTTTTTCACCTGTAGTGTAAGAGAAGATAATCTATTGAGAGAAAGAGCTGTCCAGTTAGTTTTTTGTTTGGTTGTTTATGTTTGTTTTTGTTTTGTTTGTTTACTTTCTGTCTTTAAACTTTTCCGCTTAGGCCAAAGTAAAAAAATGTCTGTTTGGGGTTTCATCAGTTTAAAAAATAGGGTAGGTAGGTAGGCTTTTTTTATTTTTTTATTTTTAACATATTTTGGTCTATGTGTGAATATATTTATCACATTGGCATTGAAACTGCAATCGCATGTCTAGGGCCTGCCATTTTGTCCGGATGTAGGGTCACAAAAGTCTGCGCGAGTAACGGTCCTTGACTGCGCTGAGTGCATTGGTTGTTTCCCTTGCATCGTCTGCTCAAATTACTCTTTTTTTTTTCTTTTTTTTTCTTTTTTCATCCCCAAAAAGTTTAGGGTCAGCGGCAAAAAACTAGGGTCAGTTGGAAAACTGGAAACAAATTATTTTTTTTTTTTTGCCTTATGGGCAAATATGTGGATGTATTCAAATCAGCATGCCTACAATCATGTCCAGTGTAATGAATAGTCATGTATAGATCTGAATCTTACAAACACTACAGCACTGCTGCAGCATTCATCAGGGCGTCCATAGGGAAGAATTGTCTGATATTAGATGCCTTTTGGGAAATGTATGGCTTGAGTTAAAAGTGTACAAAGGAAGAAGAAGAAAGCTTACAATATTTATGGCCTGATTCAATCCCTCCCTCCTTTATCGCACCATCCCCTCCCTCCCTCCCTTTTCAGAGTTTTCCGTGTCATCAGTTCAGTTCAGAACAATTTAATAACTAATTTTTTTGATCATCCACAAGGAGATTTTTTTTTTTATAAGTTTTCTGCTCAATTGTTTTTTCAGGTTAATTTTGTATTTCAATTTTCTTATTAATTTTAAAATCACAAGAGCATTTTAAGGGAAATGACAGTTTCTTCAGTTGACCCTTGTGTGTATAAAAAATTCTTTTGATCGTTGCAGGTGAACAAGAAGTATGAGATCAGAGAACAGCTTCAAGATCTTTTAGACAGAGTGGACGATGAGCCTGAACCTGCATATGAACGCAGTACTTTAACACAGCCTTCGCTGGCGGTGTCGGGGGACAAAGAAGTGGACCAGCAGCATGAGTCGGTGGGAGACAGCAGGGAGACTGAAAGTGAAAGTGCTGCTGCTCCTTATTCCCTGTCTGTCAGAAAGGCCATGAACGAGGGAGGAGATGTGGAACGCAACTTATCCCAGTAAGTCCCTTGAAACCAAGAATGGGAATTTTATAAATGAATGTACAGGTTCGAAAAGAGTTGTAAAGTTGCTTTATTACAATCTGGTTGAGTGCTTGTTTGTTTCTCTGTGAGTGATCGAGTGTGCCTTTCAGTTTATTTATCATTTTATGTTTAGTTTGTTATAAAAATAAAAAAACACTGTTCCAAATGTATCACTATTATTGAAAACTAACAATTCACAATGGAAGTTGTCATATTTAATGATTTGATGGTTGTCAGTAGTTCCAGGTTTTATTATTGGCTGAAATTCAAAACAAATTAATTTTATGCTGAATATTTCAGGAACTGTCATCTCTGGAATAATTTCAAACCAATTTGAGAGGCTTATTTGTGTGCCAAATTTACATTTGGTATTTGGTACTTTATACTTATAGTCACACTCACAGAGGCGTCTCTGTGAAATTCGGGTTGCTCCCACCTGCAGAGCGCGTTGCAGCCAGAGGCGTGCCACCCCCTTTTTTTGGGGGGGGCATGCAATTTTTGTGTGACTGATGAGGAAGGAAAGGGGGGGGGGGGGGGGGGGGGGGGGGGTGATTGTACATTTTGACCAAATGGCAACTTTTTCATTGCCACTGGGTTTATTGAGTGCATGGGCAAACGGGACCTCGGTTTATTGTCTGATGTCTCATTCAAAAGATTCCACGTTCAGACCGTAAGGCCTAGTGCAGAGTGAGAGGAAAAATCCTGTATCCAGGTTCAAACTCGGGTTTATTATACATGAGGTGAACGTGTTGCCTCTGTGCCACTCTACACTCTCAAGTCAAGGAAGGACAGTGTTATCTTTTTGGACATGATATTCAAAAGAAAACCAGTGTGTGTATGTGTCACTCTGTGTGTGTGTGTGTACGTACGTGCGCGCATGTATATATATATACATGCACGCGCACGCACACGCACGCACACACACACACGCACACGCACACACACACACACACACACACACACACACACACACCACAGGGCACACACATATATATATATGTGTGTGCCCTGTGGTCTATCTGTTACTGTTATTTTTTAATTAATTTCATTGTTTTGCTTGTTGATACACACAGGCAATGAATGAGGCATGTCAGCCATCTTACTTTTTTGTCCTGCAGCTTACCAGCTTTGGAGAAGCATGACTTGCACCCACCCTGTCTTCCTACTAATCCTAGTGGTGATAGACCTGCCACAGAGAAACCCTCCAAGAAGGGGAAAAGTGAGTTTTGTCCTTGGTGCTGAGGATATGTTGCTTTGTATGGGTTATGTTTCTGTCATACACGATTTATTAAAGCTTTGACGTGTTGGTATTTTATTTATTTTAATTTTATTATTTTCTTACTACTAAATAATACTAGTTCTTTTTGTATGTTGATATTTCATTTCTAATATGTAGGTCTCTCAGTAGTTACTCAGTGCATAGATTGTATGTGTGTGTGTGTGTAATTTGTAAAACGTACATATTCACAGCACTTTTTGGATGCAGGAGGTTGAAATTGTAATTTAACTCCGCAAAAAGGAAGATTTTTTAGGAATAAATCCATAAACTGTCTGGAGCAGTAACTAAAATATACAATACAGCCATCACTGTGACTAAAAATAAATTACTATCACCTGTAGCTACTCGCATACACGTGTATGTCAACTCACAAGAGCCCATTAGACAAAGGCAAAACTTCTTCAATGTTCTGTTTTACTTGTTTGCTTGTGATTCTATGATGTCTATGTCATCATAACAATAGGGTGTGATGCGCGCTCGACCCTGAACAGAGACTAAAATTTGTTCATGTGTCATCAAGTGTATGTGTGTTTATGTACCTTTGCGTGCGTGTGTGTGTGTGTTGTGTGCATACATGTGCGTATGTGTGTGTGTGGACACAGAGGGGCCCTCAACCAAGGCCAGAGCGAACCAGTGGGCCCAGCGGTCAGTCTTGGTGTGTGAACTGGACGGTCACAGTGACATGGTCACCTCCATCGCTGTCCAGGGAACCACTTTGGTGTCCGCCAGGTCAGCCCCCCCCCCCTGTTTGTTTATTTGTTTTAATAAAACAGCATTGCGGTTGTGGGAGTTAATGAAATATAATGGGCTGGAAAAAAAGGTTGCTTCATTTTTTTAAAGTACCATATTTTACGGACTACAAGGCAATACTTTTTTTTCCTAGAATGAGACCCCTGCGCCTTATAATGTGACTGATAATATTATGATATATAGTATAAAAAAAACACAATTACAAATACAATTTAAAAAAAAAAAAAATTGTGTAAAATTTAACCCTTTTACCGCCAATGTCGCATTTATGCACCACAATGGTTTAACACCCATGTCACTAAAAGGCATCAAATCAGGGCCTGTTATCCAAAGACCCTATTTTCTTAATTTTGGGAGGTTAGGATAGTCCTAATGTTTTTTTATGTCAAAAGAATTCCCAATATTGCAGATTATTTTTTGGTCTACCCAGTTAAGTATAATGGTTATTTTTTGGGGCTGAAAAGTGGCTGGCGGCAAAAAGGTTAAGGGGTGCGCCTTATAATCAGGTGCGCCTTGTACTGTAGTCCGTAAAATAAGGTACATTATTCCATCATCAGACTAGCTGTTGCCTCTTGTATTGTACGGACGTCATTGTTAGCACCCATTCCAGTCAAACTCAAAGCTGTATTTTACTTTTACAAATTTCTTCAATTAGATTTATATGATTTTTAAAAACAAATTTGGATAAGGGAACCAAATTGTGTTGTCATATTCCAGGATGGGTCTTTAAAGACACACTGACGCACCACGATTAAGTCCCCTGTTTTTTTCTGGGTAGCTGTAACCCACATACGCATGTCCCCAATTTAAAATTGAGGCTGCTCTTTAAAATGTTTCGCTTTGAATTTGGGGGCATTTTTATGGCAACCAAACTTGGTCAAAACAAGATTTCTTACCAGCTATTAGAGGGAAAACATGTGAAACCCGTGATTTTGAGCGGATGGGAATGTGAAAAGGGGACGGAATGTGAAGAATTTGTTCACTGTGGGTATCTTTACTGTGTTGTTTGTGTCTGACCTGTGCGAGTGTTTGCAATCCATTGCCAGTCGGGACACCACCGCGAAGGTTTGGGACCTGGAAGCCGAGCTAGAAACGTTCAGCCTAGGGGGACATGCCGAAACTGTGACGTCGGTCATCATTCTCTCCCCTGAAGAGACCGCTCGCCTCAGTAAGTACAATGGAACCTGCGTATTAAGACCTTCCCTATTAGGGGGAAAAGAAAAAAAAAATGTGTGTTTGGGGTTTTATCAGTTTGAAAAATAGGCTAGGTAGGTACTACTACTAGGCTTTTTCTTTTCTTTTTTTCTTTTTTTTAAAACTTGTGTTCGGTCCATATGTGTGAATATATTTATATATTTTATTTTTAATAAAACAAATATACTTTTCCACTTATGATGTTTTATGTTTCTGTTTGCTCGCTTACTTTCATTTTATTTTATTTTTCTCATTTGTCCAAAAAAACGTTTAGGGTCGGCAGCCAAAAACTAGGGTCGGTCGGGAAACAGGAAACCAATATTCTTTTTTTTTTTGCCTTAGACTCCCTTTTTTTACTCAATTTTTTTTTCACTTCATATCCGGACTACTGAGTGTCCACCTCTCTATTAAGACCAATCCCTTTTAAAGACCTTTTGGGGGGCTGATTTTTCAAGGTATCAATTGGGAGGTACCACTGTATAATGATATGATAAAAGAAAGATAATAGTACGAGTATTAATAAAAGGGAATCAAAGTGGATTTTTCTTTTTTCTACTAGTACTATGCAGTGTATTTAGGTAGTTTCGCCAGTTTTCTTTGTCCATATCACTTTTATTGAAAAGGTGTACTGTATTGTTCATAAAAGTGTGTGATATTGATTGATTGAATGCTGATAGAGTGGTAAGGAAAATTCACTTCATCACAAAGTTTTGTGGATCCTTCTGAGTACCGTGTTTTTCGGATCATTAGGCGCTGCTGTGTATAAGGCGAATAGGGCAATTTTCAAGAAAAATCTGGAAAAAAATTAAAGTAAAAGGCGCCCTAGTTTATAAGGCACCTCGCAAAAGAAAGTAAAACTTTGAAGCCTGTACGCGTCCTGTAAACGCTTACCGACCGCCATTACTGCTGTCATAAACGAGAGTTGGCTCCCCTTTCAAATGATCGAACTTCCATTTGTGCTGCTTCCTGTTGATGTGTTTGGACAATTCTTCGCGAAAACTGATAGAATTATGGCATTTTAAGCTCTACAACGATGCTTTTTACAATGAAGGGTTATGGCATCTGTTTGGATGGTATCTCTGACAATAATAGGGATTTTGAAGCATTTTAACATGAATATTCGTCGTATCGGCGACTCGTCACCACTTTCGATGTCTGACTCACAGTAGACTGAACTGAACACGGCAATCGTTGCCTCTCTTCTCATGATTTTGTTCACTAATAGGGAACCCTCGTTTATTAGGCGCATTGGTCGAAATTGGAGACAAAAATATCGCCTTATAACCCGGAAATGACGGTAATTGTTTATTGTTATGATCATTGTGTGAATTAGAAGAGGGTGTACATGGAGAGAAAGACATAATCCCATGGGTGAGAGTAGTTCACGAATGGAAAAAGTTGACCGAAAGAATGTTCAGGAATGGCCATCTTGTCATCCGGAACATCGGTCTCACAAAAACAAAAACAATCTGCTAACATTGATGGCAAACAGAAACATGAGGATATAAATTCAATGCCTACAACTTTCCCTTTCCCACCCCCTCCCAATGTACATTGGAAATCTGTGGTCATCACTTCAAGAAAGGAGATAATGTTGTTCAGGAATGGGAAGATTCGGCAAACGTTTTATTCTGTCATTTCAGGAATTATAGAATTTGTCACTGTCAGCTGTGTTACCCCATCTATTTTTTTGGTAAAGATGCTGTCATACTTTTTTAAGTGCATGTAGAGTCATTGCCTATTTTTTTCGCTTTTTCAGTAAATAATTAAGGTGGTTCTTTTGTTGGTTTGTTTTACTTTGTTTTGAAATATGATTATGGCATGTGTTTGTTATGAAATGAAAATTACTTGATTTTTATATGTATTGACTCTTGCCTTTTTCCTTTGCTTTCTATCATCTACTATCGTTCTGACTTATTGGCCCATTATTACCCTGCGCTGTGTGTGTGTGTGTGTGTGTGTGTGTGTGTGTGTGTGTGTGTGTGTGTGTGTGTGTGTGTGTGTGTGTGTGTGTGTGTGTATCTGAATGTCTTTTCATACATGTGTGTGTTTGTGGGTATATATATGTGTTTGTGTATCGACAGAAAACGAGGACAGTGCAAAATGCGATGACAGCTATATCATCAGTGGATCCACAGATTGTACCTTCAAAGTGTGGTCCATGAAGTCAGGTACAGTGCCGTAACATGTGGAAAAGTTCTGTTAAATCATGATACTGTTTAATAGATTTGTGTTAGACCTGTCTTCTGATTGTCAACTATGTAATGGTAAAAATATACCGTATTTTTCTGACTATAAGGCGCGCCTGTGTAACTTCTGTAAGGCGCACGCCCCAAATTTTACCCAAAATTCAGATTTTGTTATTGTATTTTCTTACTATTTTGTTAGTCACATCATAAGGCGCAGGGGTCTGAGTCTTGGAAAAAAGCATCGCCTTATAGTCCGAAAAATACGGTACTTAAATAGTAATATCATCCACAGCTGTTCCGTCCCACACAAAATCAAGCTATTTAGTTAAAAGCCTGAATCTAGAAATCTTAGATAAAAACTCTACCAAGCTTTTGTCTGTAAAGATATTTTGGCTGTATGCTCTACATAGTATTTCGAATATATTTCTTCCCTCAGATTTATGGTAAAAACTTATTTTTGTGAGCAGTATCAATCAACATATCTAGTAGAAATAATATACTTTGTATCACAAACATAAATAAGATTGCCTATGAGTGAAAATCTAGCAATATCCACTGACTATAAGTAATCTTGTCACATACTACAACATATTCTCGCCTGTTATTTATGAAAAGTTACTTATAGTTAACTAAAGTTTGCTTGAAAAAACTTATGAAAATATAGATAAACTAAATGTTCCTCCCGAAACAGCTCGCATATGACTGTACTATGGGGGAAATGTGAAAAATAACAACATGTATTTCAACTACTACAGTCCATAACCTTCCAAACTTTAGATTATCGTACATTATCTATGTCACCGTCAGCTTTATTTGTAGCTAAATAAAACGAATAGAAAACATACATGTAAAATTCAGAGGATTGTATTTAATGTGTTTTTTGTAAAATCATTTAAAAAAAAAACCTTAATCTTTAAATAATGAAAGCAAAAACATTTAGACCTATTTATACTTCATTGCCGTTGAGGAAACCGCCTACAAAGTCTTGGTTCGCCTCACACTGGAATATGCTGCTCCTGTATGGGACTCTACCACAGCCAGAAATATCGGCACGATTGAGAGGATCCAATGCCTTGCAGCACGCTGGGTTATTAATTGCCACGGACAAACATCTAGTGTGGACAACTTGATCACCCAACCATAGTGCCCTCCAGTCAAAGACAGAAGAGCAGCAAGGTTGGCCACCTTCTTCAAATTAGGTACTTTATAGTCACAGAGGTGTCTCTGTGAAATTCGGGTTGCTCCCACCTGGAGAGGGCATCGCAGCCAGAGGCTTGCACTTTTTGTGTGACTGATGAGGAAGGAGGGGGGTAAATGTTGACCACATGACAACTTTTTCGTTGCCACTGGGTTTAACGTATGCTAAGTGCATGGGCACACGGGACCTCGGTTTATCGTCTCATCCGAAAGACTCCATGTTCAGACCGGCCGTAAGGCCTAGTTCAAAGTCAGAGGAAAAATCCCCTGTACCCAGGTTCGAACTCAGGTTTACTTGACACGAGTAGAACGCGATACCTCTGTGCCATTCTACACTGGAGAGGTGGCCATCAACACTTCACACTGGCCAGTCCCTCAACCACCTTCCAGACAGATGAGACAGACTCACACTGCAGCCTACTTGCTTCCTGCCTGCAGAACCAACTACAGGAAGTATTCATTCTTCCCGAGGGCCGTGTGTGAGCGGAACAGTCTTTCACCTGAGGCGATTTTATCTGCCTTAGCGGAGGACTGCAAATCCTGGATATATAAGCCTCAGTCCCTCCCCTCCCCCTTCCTCTCCCCCAGTCCCTGACCTACTTCAACTCCCTCTGTCCTGGCCCTCCATCTCTCCCCGTCCCGCCACTCCCAATTGCTGATCATCTGGGCAGCAAGAATTTTGCATCTATTTGGAACCCCCAAGTACAAAGAATCAAAATCGCCAAAAGGGTGACAAATAAAAAATAGTTACAATATACAGAAAATTCCAAGAAGAAACTTTCTCAATCAAGCTTAGATACAATACTGGAAATAAACTCATACTGCCATCGGCATATCAGTTACGTGACTAATTATAATAGACAAGTTGTGTCATGTGTGCAGGCAAGGAGGTGAAATCGGTGTACACCTTCAACCCGGTCACCTGTCTGGACTACAGTTACTCCGCCCATCTGCTGGTCACTGCATCAGGTCAGCTTCACTGTCTATAGGAGTACAGATTTTGTTTCTGGCATACTCCAGAAATCGGGTTCTTGCTGTGCCGAAACTAAGTTAGGGCTTCCAGATTGTGGTGTGCCTAAGCTTGTGGCTTCTGGTCTTGGAATTAATTTGTGGTTTAAAAAATCAGGCACACAATTTCCTGAGATGAGTTTTGTTGTTGTTTTTGTTTGTTTAATATATTTTGGATTATGGTTGACCTAGATATAAGGCATAAGTTTCATTGTTTTTCTACATCTGGACACTTTTGGGATCGACGTGGGTGATGGTGTGATGGTTTTTTCTTGATCTAGTGTGTATGTTGAAGTTTTTTGTGGTGATTTGTGTGATTCGTATGGCTTTCCAATTAATAAAACATATGAAAGCATATAATCACATAAATCAAGAAAATGCGCTCTATTATGTTACTACATTCTCACACATTTACATATATGCATATGAATATAGACATAGGCCCTAAATATGCGGTCACACACATGCTTACACGCGCACGCACACACACACACACATACAGAGGGAGAGAGAAAAAAAGTGACAGAGAGAGAGAGAGAGAAGTAACTTGTACATACACTTACCGATTACTGCAAAGAATATTTATGCTGACTACGTCCTCTTATTCGTACTCCTGGGATGAATGCATTGAGGAGAATGTTGATTGCATGTTTCGTAAGCAGTTACGTAGGTAGTTTTGTGCCGAAAACCTGGGTAGTTTTGATGTAAAAGGTTTTGGGAGTTTTCAGGAATTCTAATTTTGGGGGCCTCCTCCCATTTGCACCCCTGAGTGTGCTTCACCCTCAGAACCCGTGGGAATACCGGGAGGGGGGGGGGGGGGGGGGGTCTTCCGTAGAAATAGTTCCCCCTCCTGGAAGTTCTGTGCTTGTAACTTCTCTAATCTGCCACTCTCTTTGACTCTGCCTTTTTCCTTTGCTTTCTATCATCTACTATCTTTCTGACTTATTGGCCCATTCTCCTGCCTTTTTCCCCCCCCCCAAAAAAAAAAATCTTCCAAATAACTTTTCTCCTTTGAGCTCCTCCAAAATCGGAATGTGTCGGCTGTATGCAGCAGGGAGATCAGTGAAAACTGATGACCGGACAAATGCATACTTTACCCATTATGGCATTTTGGCCTGGGAACACAGAAGAAGAAGAAGAAAAGGAAAAAGAAGAAGAAGAAGAAAAGGAAAAAGAAGAAGAAGAAGAAGCAGCTTCACTCTCAGGCATCAGAATTGTCATATGATTTGCAAATTTCAGAGGATTAAAAATTGCTGGCAGAGGATTTAGTTATGGTGGCAGAGATTTTACCATTGCTTCTTAACTCATCACGTCATATATGACCAGAATTAATAGATAACTGTCAATTTGATGCATTTGATCTGTGATTGGTCACTTCTAAGCTCCCTTCGCTCCCTTAGACCACAATTTTGCCTCTGACTTTGCTTTTGTAGTGGTTTGTTGTGGGGAAACCAATCAGTGTAGAGAGTTTTTTTTATATAAAGTCTATGTATAAAAAAAGTATGATCTACCACTTCCCTATGTCTAAACCTGAAGTAAAAACCTGTGTGGGGGTGTATGTGTGTTCTTTTGTGCGTGTGTTGCTTGTGTGTGTATGTTGTCGTGAATAGATACCTTTATTTTATGCTTGCAAATTGTGTGATAATGCATACTTGTATTAGGCCTATTATAAGTAGTAGTCACAGTCATAGTAGTAGTGGTGGTGGTGGTAGTGGTAGTAGTAGTAGTAGTAGTGGTGGTAGTAGTAGTGGTAGTAGTCACAGCAGTTGTTGTTGCTAGTTGTTATGTCACATGTGCATTTTCTGCTCATGTCATTAGATTTTTGTTTCATGTTTTTATTCCATTTCTATTATATGTAAAGCACCCTGTAGCCTACATAGTAGGATGGGTAATATATACATTTTCCTCACTTAATGGAATCATCCAAACTTTACCTCACAAATTTTAATTCAAAATCCGTAAAACATAGTTTCTGCCAGAGATACATTTGTCAAACAGATCTTGCGTTGGCAAGTATACATTTGTCAAACAGATCTTGTGTTGGCAAGTATACATTTGTGAAACAGATCTTGTGTTGGCAAGTATACATTTGTCAAACAGATCTTGTGTTGGCAAGTATACATTTGTCAAACAGATCTTGCGTTGGCAAGTATGCATTTGTGAAACAGATCTTGTGTTGGCAAGTATACATTTGTGAAACAGATCTTGTGTTGGCAAGTATACATTTGTCAAACAAATCTTGCGTTGGCAAGTGTGCATTTGTAAAGCATATTTTGCATTAGCAAGTATACATTTGTTAAGCAGATCTTGTGTTGGCAAGTATGCATTTGTCAAACAGATTTTGTGTTGGCAAGTATGCATTTGTCAAACAAATCTTGCGTTGGCAAGTATGCATTTGTCAAACAGATCTTGCGTTGGCAAGTATACATTTGTCAAACACATCTTGTGTTGGCAAGTATGCATTTGTCAAACAGAACTTGCGTTGGCAAGTTAAGCAGATCTTGCATTGCCCTGCCAGTCTGTGTGCCAATTTCTTGACAAATCACAGAAAAGTGTTTTTATTGTGTTTCAGATGGAGGGAAGATTGAATTGTGGGACGTGAAGACGGCTACCAACGTTTTCTCCTCGAGGGCCCACGAGGAGGCTGTGACAGCACTGAAGGTATCAGGCATGTCCCAAGTTTTATTGCGTCTGGCTCCATAGCAGCTGTTAAGGTTCCAGGTCTGTGGAGAGAGTGTCCTTGGGCTCTCTGTTGTGAAAAATGTCTGCACAGGAAGCAATCGTCATCACTGCATGTCATTAGATGTCTTTGAAAATAAGATAAAGGGTCTTTGCAAAGGTCTTTGAAAGTTTGTGAATTTTGTTATGACAAATCTGTATAAACCCTGTCTGACACTGAACACCTGCTGATGGTGCATGAGATCCACCATGAGTCGGCATGACTCTTTCTTTCATTCTTCCATCTTTCTTTCTTGTCTTCCATTTTTTCCCCTTCATTCTTTTCTACCTTTCTTCTTTTCACTCTTTCATTTTCTTTTCTCTTCCTTCATTCATCATCATGTTTATGTTTCCCAGGTGTTGAACGACACAGTGATCACCTCCGACGCAGAAGGCGGGCTGATGGCGCATGAGATCTGCCATGGCTCCTTTCTTTCTTTCTTTCTTTCTTCTTTCGTTCTTTCTTTCTTTTTTTCTTCCTTCCCTTCTTTCTTGTTTCCCTTCCTTCCTTCGTCATCATGTCTACATTTCCCAGGTGTTGAACGACACAGTGATCACCTCCGACGCAGAAGGCGGGCTGATGGCGCATGAGATCTGCCATGGCTCCTTTCTTTCTTTCTTTCTTTCTTCTTTCGTTCTTTCTTTCTTTTTTTCTTCCTTCCCTTCTTTCTTGTTTCCCTTCCTTCCTTCATCATCATGTCTACATTTCCCAGGTGTTGAACAACACAGTGATCACCTCTGATGCTGAAGGCCTACTGATGGTGCATGAGATCCGCCATGGATCCTTTCTTTTTTTCTTACTATCTTTCTTTCCTTCCTTCATTCATCATCGTGTCTACATTCCCAGGTGTTGAACAACACAGTGATCACCTCTGATGCTGAAGGCCTGCTGATGGTGCACGAGATCCGCCATGGGTCCTTCCTCCTTTCTTTCTTTCTTTCCTTCCTTCATCATCATGTCTACATTCCCAGGTGTTGAACAACACAGTGATCACCTGATGCTGAAGGCCTGCTGATGGTGCACGAGATCCGCCATGGGTCCTTCCTCCTTTCTTTCTTTCCTTCCTTCATCATCATGTCTACATTCCCAGGTGTTGAACAACACAGTGATCACCTGATGCTGAAGGCCTGCTGATGGTGCACGAGATCCGCCATTGACTCCTTTCTTTCTTTCTTTCTTTTTCTCTCTTTCTCTTCTTTCTTTCTTTCTTTCTTCCTTCCTTCCCTTTCATCTTTCTTTTTTTTCCTTCCTTCCTTCATCATCATGTCTACATTTCCCCAGGTGCTGAACAACACGGTGATCACCTCCGATGCTGAAGGCCTGGTGAATGTGCACGAGATCCGCCCCGGCTCCTCGCTGGTGCGCATCTTTGTGTCGGAGGACGTGAAGGTCAAGGGCGCATCATCGTCCGCCGCGGGGCGCGTCAACCGCCGCACCGTCCGCTGTCTGGCGGCCTCCAACGATGTGATCGTCATTGGTGACGACGCCGTCAACCTCAAACTCTTGGACTGGAAGAAAGGTGATGAAACTACAGTGGAACCTACCTTATAAGACCTCCTTTCACATAAGACCTACTTCTCTGAGACATTGCCCTTCTTTGTAAGTATTACAATTACCTCCCTTATAAGACCCCTCCCTTATAAGACCTCATTTAGGATGATTTTTGAAGGTCTTATAAGGGAGGTTCTACTGTGCGGTGCCGTATTTAACGGAGTATAAAGCGATGGTTTTTTGTCTCCCCAGACTGAGACTCGTGACTAACCGTATAGAGTACTCACGAGTCTTTGCGTTGGCTGGGTCAGTGCATAACCCCCCCCCCCCCCCCCCCCTTGAAATCGTAAAAATTGTCATTTCTATTGCAGTGACGTTTATTTCTTCTTCCAGCTTCCATTTTTCAACCAAAAGAGACCAACTTTCATGCAGTTAGAAGGTAAAATCTGAATCTACTCATTTTACGTTAAGGTTTCCTTCCTCACTTGGTGTGGGGTAAAAGTTGCTATGGTTACATATAAGTGTATTGAAATAAAAATGCAACACCCGTATGTAGGGTGCGCACTGACCCGTACCGGTACGCAACGACCAATTTGTCACAGTCTTCAGAAATCCGTTTGCTTCTAGAAAACGGTTTCAGTTACAAAGCAGAGCGTTGATACAGTGGAAGCAGAAACATTTTAACAGACGCTGGTGATCAAAATCTTTTCCAATATCGAACTGGAGATCCACAAATTGACGTCATATTACGATAATGCATTAAGGGGTACACAACCCCCCATAGTACTCTAGTAAAAACGTATAATAACATCATGTAAATTTTATGTTAAATTTTGGGGGGTGCCTTATAAGAAGCTGAGCCTTATACAGTGGAACCGCCCTTATAAGCCCCCCCCCCCTCCCTCCCCTATTAAGACTCCCTCCCACATCTCTGAGACATTGCCCTTCTTTGTAAGTATTAAAATTACCTCCCTTATGCAACTCCGCTTCCCTTTGCAAGCATTCTGTACTGGCCGATTTGCATAGGTTGCAAAAAAATTATTTTCTAAATAATGGTAACGGATACAAACGTGACATTTAGGCAATATGTACACAATATACAGTACTAACACCTGCAACAGTTTCAAAGCATCCACTTGATTAGTTTTGATTTGTGATATTTTAAAATAAATGCATGTTTTGTCAAGCCAGGCACACTCATAATAGCGGAAATATAATTTTAAGGTCCCAAAATAACCGGCAGCCAGCCAATCAGTGTTAGAGGCATGAATGAAACGTAGTAGTAGCCCTCTGAGCCACTTTGAAGCACGCATGACTGTTAACCTATGAACTATGAATTTTTAAAGTTCACATGCGATATCCCGTTACCTTAGTAACGAGGCGTTGTGCGCATGCCCTGCGACGAGAGCGCAGGTTAGTATAGAAAGAGTTAAAAGGGAGATTGCACTGTAATAACAAATATAGGGTAAAAAAAATTTTTTTTTAAATTCCCGCTTGCAAAATAAACCAAAGCTAATGTTGAAGATCTTTTGGGTATAGCAAAACTGTTTTCAAAACAAATCCATTCACAATGGTCAACTTAGGACGATGATCAAACCAGTAGACGTAGGGGTTTAGCGTGTGATATTCTTAGTCACCCAACTAAGAATATCACTCGCTAAACCCCTACTGGTTTGATTGCCCCCTGGCGGTCAAAGCATCGTCCTAAGTTGCTCATTGTTTAAGTAGAGAGGTTTACAGATAGAGACACTAATCAACAACAAAAACAGAGACAACCTTGGCGGATAAGTAAGAATCCAAACATAAACCATACCAAAGTGGGTAGAGCAGAACAAGGGAGAGAATTTGACTGACAATCAATGTGGTTGGTAAGACAGTTGTTTCCCTTGGACCGTGTGTGTGTTTAGGCATTCATTTCGCACTTTTCTCCCATTCTGCCTGAAACACATTTAGTCTTGCTTCAGTGAGAGATTAAGAAATTGCATACGTACAAAATAATAGTCATTGAAAAATTCATGTTTGACAGAAACTATTACAAAAAGATTAGTAAAAAAAATATTGCCATCCCTAGCTCGAAGCAGAGAGCTCTAGCCTTGAACTGGATGGTTGACAAATCCCTAGATTTTGTGGCCTTGATGATTGCTGTAGCATCCATTTCATTTAATGGCGTGTTCAGTTTTAGATTTCATCTCGATGTTGTGGATTTATTCAGTGCTGCACAAATAATTAATTTTCTTGTCACGTAGTTTTTAAGGTATGTACATGTTTTCAGCCTACATCGCATAAGGTGTGTTCCTAAATGTTTAGAAAAGGTTGTATTTAAATTGTGACTAAGGCGCCTGCAGCGCATAAGGTGCGTTCCTAAATAGTTTAGAAAATGTTGTATTTAATTCATGACTAAGGCGCCTTAATATGATATCAAAATAGTGAGAAAATATAACAAAATCTACCATTTGGGTACAATTTTGGGGGATGCGCATTATGCAAAAGTGCGCCTTATTTATAGTCCGAAAAATACAGTAACTGTCAAGCAATCCCAAACATGCAAACGGGATGTTGATCATGCTGGTGAAGAAGAATGCGAAAGATCGACTTTCTTACATTTTGTGAGCTTTGTCTTACGAATTGGCATAGCCAGAGGAACCGCATCGGCAATAGAAACTTGTAAACTAGTAGTAAGCTACATTTTCTTGCCATGTTCCAAAACTTGTGGTAAGGTCCGGATTAACTAAAAAAAAAGTTGTTCCTGAAAAGTACTGGAAATTGAAGAGCTCTCAGGGTCTGGATCTCTCAGATAGGCGCTGAAGCATGTTGTTATGTGTGTGTGTGTGCGGTGAACCACGTCGGTGAGTTTGCCTCCACAGACGCTGTGTGCCTGTGGGAGGATGTGCTGGTATAGGCGCTGAAGCGTGTTGTTATGTGTGTGTGTGTGTCAGGCGAGGTGAGCAAGGCGGTGAACCACGTCAGTGAGTTTGCCTCCATGGACGCTGTGTGCCTGTGGGAGGACGTCTGAGATAGGCGCTGAAGCGTGTTATTGTGTGTGTGTGTGTCAGGCGAGGTGAGCAAGGCGGTGAACCACGTCAGTGAGTTTGCCTCCACGGACGCTGTGTGCCTGTGGGAGGACGTCTGAGATAGGCGCTGAAGCGTGTTATTGTGTGTGTGTGTGTCAGGCGAGGTGAGCAAGGCGGTGAACCACGTCAGTGAGTTTGCCTCCACGGACGCTGTGTGTCTGTGGGAGGACGTCTGAGATAGGCGCTGAAGCGTGTTATTGTGTGTGTGTGTGTCAGGCGAGGTGAGCAAGGCGGTGAACCACGTCAGTGAGTTTGCCTCCACGGACGCTGTGTGTCTGTGGGAGGACGTCTGAGATAGGCGCTGAAGCGTGTTATTGTGTGTGTGTGTGTCAGGCGAGGTGAGCAAGGTGGTGAACCACGTCAGTGAGTTTGCCTCCACGGATGCTGTGTGCCTGTGGGAGGACGTGCTGCTCAGCTCCAGCTATGACCTGGACACCGGCTACGGATACATCAACAGTAAGCCAATGTCTCTTGGCGTCTGTCTGATTTTGTTGTTGTCTGTCTTGTCTGCCTCTGTATATCTGTATATCTTTCTCCGTCTCCCTCTCTCTCTGTCTCTCTCTCTCTCTCTCTCTGCGTCTCTTTATCTCTCAGTCTTTCTCTCTGTCTGCAGGAGCAGATCTGGGGTGGGGTGAGGGGTTTGCTTTAATAATAATAATAATAATTAATGATGCTTATATAGCTCATAATCTTGATCAGCAACTCAATGCGCTTTTCGCTCACCATTCGTACAAACATTTCTAACAGACTGGTTCATGTATCCTCACCATACATCTCTATGAAAATGAATACATTAGAGAATGCATTGCATATACAGTGGAGTCCAACTATAACGAACTCGCTTTTAACGAAATTTCGCGATTAACGAACTGACTTCAATTTCCCGGCAAATGCCCTTCTATTTGTCACTTGCAAAGCCATGGGTATAACGAACAAAAAATCCTTTTGAAATAACGAACATCCGCTTTTTACGAACACATGTTCTATGCCCCAGGATAATTTTATTTACTTGGAAAAATAGCCTATAACGAACTCAGCTGCAAAAACCTAGGCCTTCAAACTCCAAGCTAGAACGTGTTGTCAAAAATATGAACTGCGCATGCGTGAACTCATTTAGATTCACACTGGGTCGTCTGCTAGGCCTAGGCTTCCTACAGATCATTCGGTTTCTCAAGGTCGCTTTACAATTCGCGCTCAAAATAAAGATCGAAAAGTTCGTGAAAGCCTATAACAAACTAAGTTTGTGTGATGTGTTGTCACTTAATGGACAAACTTGTTGAAAAGTGTGCCAAAACAGATCAGCGTCAGACAACACTGCTGAACTTCTTCAAGCCTTGTACATCCCGTGATTAAGACAGACGATCCAAACTGGTCAAGTTTATGTTTTCGGTTATCATTGGTGAGTGTTTGAACTGTTTTTGTTTTCAACATACATTGTACATGTACATGTATAACGAAATCCTGATACAACGAACTGAGTCTGTGTTCCGTTAAAATTCGTTTTACCCGGACTCCACTGTAATCATAACACAACACACTAACAACAACAACAACAACAACAACATACAGTATTTATACGGCGCTGAATCTTGATATAAATCGAATCAAAGCGCACACACACGTTAGCATTCATAGCGCATTCAAACAAAAATGCAATACAAAGCGAGCACACACGTTTGACATAAATGGTATACGGCAGAAACAAACCTAAAGGCAAGAGAGAGAGAGAAGAGAAAGAGAGTGGAGCCTCAATCATGGGGGAACAGGTGAGTTTTGAGGTTAGATTTGAAGGCTGAGAGGGT
>JAGGCT020002236.1:0-5000 GCA_017654935.2 Phymorhynchus buccinoides
ACGAGCCAGAGGGTCAATTTAGGATCAACATGAAGGTCTAACAACTTCAGAGCTAAAAGGTGTGGCTGAATAGTGTTAAAGGCAGAGGAAAAGTCGATAAAAAGAATACGAACAAAAGACTTTGAATCATTTAAATGAATGAAAGCGTTGTGAAGCAGGGTTAGGATCGCATCATCAATGCTCCTGTGTGACTTATAAGCAAACTGAAGGGGGTCTGAATGCTGTCTGGTAAAGGTTAAAAGATGCCGTAGGACAATTCTCTCAAAGCACTTCATAACTATAGAGGTTAGGGCCACAGGGCGATAGTCATTCAGAGCAACGGGGTTCTTTTTCTTGGGCACAGGGCAAATGGAAGAGTTTTTCCAAAGTTTGGGGACAGTGCAGGTTTTGAGAGACCAGTTAAAAATAGAACTAAAAACACCACAAAGTTCAGCGGCACAAGTCTTCAACAGTTTACTATGCAGGGCATCTGGACCTGCTGCCTTCCAGACATTCAGTTTTGAAAACAAGGATTTAACAACATCTGGATCAACCTCTAATAGTTCATCACTACTATCTTTAATTTGATGCTCTAGGTTGGTTAACACTTCCATTAGTTCTGGTTCTAAATCTTTCCTCTCAAATCGACAATAAAATTCATTCAGTTTATTGGAGAAAGTGTACTGTTCATCTGGTGACATAATGTTAGCACTTTTGGCACTCTTTGTTTCCCCAGTCAGAACTTTCAACCCTCACATTGCCTGTCTGAAATTTTAGCTCTACTTTTTCTTTGAATTCCCTTTGCCCTTGACGTAATTCCCCTCTAAGCTGTTTTTGCACTACTTTCCTCTCTGCTTTATTTCCTGATTGAAATGCCACCTTTTTCTTGTTCAAAGTTGCTTTGATTGACTTGGCAATCCATGGTTTATTGTTTGGGAATACTTTGATGGTTTTAGTAGGAATTATATTATTTTCACAGAAACGAATATAACATGTAACAACATCAGCAGCCTCATGAACATCATCACACGAATCAACAAGCACGCTCCAGTCAGTACATTCAAAACACCCTTTCAGTTCATCCACACTCTCAGTCGTCCACTCTTTCACACTCTTTTTCTCAATGCGTTGTGTTTGAATTTTCGGTCTGTAGGCAGGAATCAGATTACAGTGTTATGGTCAGAAGCACCAACTGGGGGAAGAGGAACAGAGCGGTATGCATGTCGAATATTACCATAGCACAGGTCAATTGTCTTGTCTTGTATTGCACGTTACATATTGTTTAAAAGATGGTAAGAGTTTTTCTTAAATCGCATTTGTTGAAATCCCCAAGAATAAAACAAGGGGCGTCAGCAGAGATAAGTTGAAGATCGCGAATAGCAGCAGTTATCTCCCTTCCAGCGCGAGCTGCAGAGACAGCATCGAAAACAGGGCAGTACACAACAGTCACAAAAACACGTCCAAATTCATGTGGAAAGTATCTACTTGCTAGGCCTGCCACTTCCATCAGTGATCTTATCTTTTTGTTCTTGATCTTTCTTTTTATTCTTGATCGTTCTTGATCTTTCTTTCTTAATTTTTCATTTTTATGCGGTGCAACTCTTTCAGTTTCACACTAATAAGTTGGTTTTTAAGTTTACAAGAAAGATTTGCCGTAGCTCAGTTGGTAAGTCCGAGTCGCTAGCTCGTAATCCATCAGGTTTGCAAGTGCGCGTGTTCGAACCCAGCTCGGTTCACAGTCAGTGGTGTGTCCTTGGGAAAAAGCACTTTACTCCTATTTTCCTCACTCCACCCAGGTGTAAATGCGTATCTGACGTCAGTTGGGGAAAAAGTCCTTCAGATGAGACTTTTCAAAAACCGAGGTCCCGTGTGCTAACGCATACACAAGATCTTGCGCACACGATAAAGTCCATCCCACTATTCGGTATGAGTAGGCCGTGGGTGCCGGTGGGATGGATGACACAAATTGCACGCATTCTGTGCGCTATTAATGGCTTGAATAAAAACCAGTTAGCACGGGGCAGGATAAACATCCCCAACTGGAATAAGAAGAAAAAGAACAACTGAAACAGAGAGCTTCCAATAAAACATCTGACTGAAACAAACAAAAATCAACCACAAGCTATTTGGGTTGCATTGAACTTGGTTGTTCTATCCCGGAAGTCACTCTCTGGGAATCTTAAAAACAGCATGGTGATGACATATTGTTTTCAAAGGCAATGTAAACATTTTATGAGGCTTATCGGACTCGGACTGTCTCTCTCCATAATTTTAACTGTCTGTTTGTCTCATTATCTCTCCCTCTTGTGTTCCCCTCCTACGGGGTTCTGCCCCTGTACCCTGCTGGGGCACTTGGTGGCTCCTGGACCCCTGCCCTTTAGTTCTTTTCATTTTGAGGAGTTTTGTGGGTTTATTTTATAGAAGAGTATCTTCTTTTCATTGTTATCTATTCTCATGGTTTGCATAGATATTTATAGTATATTGTTTGTTTTGTGTTGTTGCAGATTGTTAAATCACAAGATGGCTACATCACCAGACTGTGAATCTCAAGCTGAAATATTGCATCTTCCCGAGGAGATTCATCTGATGATCTTCTCCTACCTGCCACAACGTGACCTTGTGCTGGGGGTCAGAAAGACCTGTCGCTCCTTTCACACTCTTTCATACAATTCTACCCTGTGGAATCAGATTTCTGTTGCTGGCTTGAACCCATGGCGCACGCCTCCCAACAAATCCAAGGATTTCTACCTGGGCCAGCTGCATCAGGAGTGCTTCACCTCAAACGCCCGTAAAGATGTGGCTCCAGTCAGGATGATGGTGACCGCTGTGGAAGAAAGGGGACAAGTGTGGCCAGAATGTTCAGTCACTCAGGGCATGCTGTATCCATCCCTACAAAAGCTGACTATACGAGGTGGCAGCAATTCGCAATGGGAGTTTCTTGACAAGTACCCAAATTTGTCACACATTCACGTGGAGAAGCACTTTTCCAATCGCAGCAAAGCCACCAGTGATTTTATTACTAGCTTCTTTGGAATTTTGACACCTTTCAGACGACTGGAAACTTTGCAAGTTGTTGTGTACCCTGGTACACTGGATTCCCGTGCTTTGCGATCAGTTAAAGAATATTTTTCGTCTGAACGTTCCCTGAAGAGAATTGGTCTCCACATGAATATGGAAGATGCGGAGGATGAAGATTTGCTGAAGGATGTCACCACAGCTATCAGGGAGAACTGTCCCAAGCTTGAAGATCTTTCGCTGACTGTTGGTACAAGCAAACAGACAACAAAAGCCCTGACAGTGCTTGTAGAGATGCCAAACCTCTTGCTGTCCTCTCTAAAACATCTGAGTCTGACAAGTGAGTTGTATGATGACGTGGAACATGCGAAAGGCAAGGTGATGACTTCTGAGACTGAAGCCGGGCTTGTTGTGAATGAGAGAAATATTTATAATCATGTGACCAAACTTAGAAATCTGAGCGGTCCGAATCTATTTAGTAGAAGGAATGCTAATTCCGCATTTACTGGACAATGGGCTGATGATGAGAAATATTGGAAAGCCATTTCAGCAGCATTTCCATTGCTCAAATCACTGAAAATAAGCTGTCTCCATGATAATGGCCCAAATGTCTTGCAGTTGTTGGGGGGTTTTCCTTGTCTGAAAGAGCTGAGATTAGAAGTTCCACCTCAGGCGTTCTATGAAGTGAAATCTGGAAAGAGTTTCCTTAAACGTGCTTCAGATAACCACCAATACTCTGATGAAGATGATTCTCCTCCAGAGTTTGACCTCCAGACCCTGACACTGATTCGTTTTTTGCATGCTGCAACATCCTTTTTGAAGTGCCTTTGCAGAAAACAAATAAACTTGAAATCCATCACGCTCCAGCATTGCTGCCTCTCATCTGAAGACTTAATATTGCTAGCGCACCATTGTCCACTACTTCAGACTGTTGTCCTAAAGGACTGTGAGGGTATCAGTTCAGCTGTGCTACCCTCTGTATTCAACAAACTCCGATGGCTACAGAACTTTCTTTTAGAAAGTGCATGCTTTGATTTTCGTGACTTAGCTGGACATAATATGAAGATCACAAATCTCAACCACTTGGCACAGCAAGTTGTGAGGTGCAAAGCCAATAATCTGCACAGTGTCAAATTTGGGTATTGTATGAAGTGGAGCATTCCACAAGCGTCTGCCCTGACCTGCCTTGTGGCAGACGTGGTGAATCTTACGCTTGTCGTTGAACGGTCCTTGTGTGATGATTGCATCCGCATCATTTTGAGGTGAGTTGTTGGATTGTGTGTGTGTGCATGGGGGGAGGTGGGGGTTGGGGAGAAGGACTTACATACAACAATTTACTAACCAATAGTGAAATACACACTACACAAGTGTGAAGTGACATTATTTTCAATTACATGACACAACAAAACGGTGGATGTTTAGATGAATTTAGCTGTGTTAATCACATTTTTGTTAGAACTAAAAATGCAGGATTTTAATCTACCACACGGGCGCAAATGCTCTTCAGCTCCCAGCAAGCTGGGGACCTAATCCGGCTCCAACCCAGCCTAATGCTTGGCCAGGCCCACCAAGGACACGTTTCTGTCATTTGGAACCTTTGAACTTCGGTTATCTAAAAACACACTGGTGATCATAAACTAACTTCTTCTTACAAGTTACAAAGTTCTTCCCGTTAGTTTAAGTACTCTAACCAGAATTGGTTTACTGCCAATGTACCAGACGCAGATGCAGATAACTAGGCTAAAAGTGTGGTTTAGGGAAGATGTATTTGACAAGAATATGGGATCTGCAAAAGATTGTATTCTTTTTGTTTCCATGTTATTATTTGAATGATATTATTATTATCATTATTAATTTTTTTTTAAATTATTAAACTTTTGTTATTATTTGTGCAGCAACTGCACCCGTCTGCAAAGCCTGACGATCCTGGTGAACAAGGCGCGAAGAAACAACAGCATAGATCAAATAGAAGGTCGATTCCGGCTGTCGGACACCTGTCTCAAGCA
>JAGGCT020002236.1:10000-29575 GCA_017654935.2 Phymorhynchus buccinoides
TCACTTAAAACTGAGTCTTTCAAAGAACTTCACGTCGAAGTTTTCGCAATCCAGCGAAGCAGCGCCATTTTTTACCTTCCAAGAAACGCGCGGCCTAGGCTTGGCAGCAGTGCATGTGTGAGCAGTATGGGTGGCGAGAAACAAAGGGAAATTACTCTGTGGTTCATGATAGTTTTTGTTGTCTGCTTCAAGCATGATATTGTAGTGAAAGAATTCTGTTGATCGTTTCCCGCAAGCCGAAATGGCTTCGACATTCTGATCGTGGCGAACACGTTTGAGGAAGCAATCGGCTGAGAGAAAAACTGTACGTCACAATGACACATTGACTGAAAAATTTATACGTCAAACTTGAAACTTTGTACGTAATTTACGTACAGATCTGTGTGATCGGGAACACTAGAGGCGTCTGTGAAATTCGGGTGGCTCCAACCTGGAGAGCACATCACAGCCAGAAGCGCGCCATTCATTTTTTAAAAATTTGCATACAATTTTTGTGTGACCGGGGGGGGGGGGGGGGATGATAAATTTTGACCAAATGACAACTTTTTCATTGCCACTGGGTTTAACATGTGTGCAGTGTTTTTAATGTATATTACGAGGTGTCTTGTAACTGTGCCAATCGCAGACATCACCACTCTTAATTTCTCTTCAAGTTTGTGGAGTTGGAAAGACCCTGAGACCCCACCATTACGAGATGAAAAAAATCAATGTGCAAAAACGTATATGAAAGAATGAGAATGTTATACGAGCGTAGTAAGTGAATCTTATAATAGTGCATGATAACTTAGTGTTGTGCTATGGTATGCTAGGGCATGGTATGTTATCGTGTGGTGGGTATATAATACTACATGTCTTGTGTTATTTCTTTGATTTGTTATTTTATGTTATAGTATCATTCATGTTGAGCTGCACGAGTGCTTTTCTTCACAATATGTGACTGAATTTTAATAATTTGGGGACAATGTCCCTCTCTTACCTCCCCATAATTTTTTTCATTATTGTATCCTTGCCGCCACTTGCCACTGCCTCAGCTTTTTATTTTGTTTAAAAGAACTGCCTGTTAAATTCTTTTAAAGGGGGATGGGGGTTGACATCTGATAGACATAGACTTCAGGATTGGCCACCTTGTCATCCAGAGCCATATAAAACCAAACATTTCTGCCAGAATTGATGGCAGACTAAAACAAGGTGATATATATGCAGCTCTAACACTATCCCATGCACCCATCATGTACACACACATTGGACATTATGCTTAATGTGGTCACCTCTTCAGGACCGGGAAGATTCAGAGAACATTGAAGCGTGTGATTTCAGGTTTGAGAGAATGTTTTACTTCCCTTTCTGCACACTGAGCTATTTGGAGCTGCACGGAAACCTCATGTGCATATATCCCCTCATGCGTATATATCCGCAAATAAGTAAAAGTCAGAAATAAGCGGATAGAATAAGCTCATGCTTTTACTTATTTGCGGGTTAACTCATGAGGTTTCTGCCAGTAACGTGCACAGCTCATAAGGGTGCAAAGACCTTAATAATTTCAAAGCATTACTTTTTCCTGGCAGTAGATCTGACCATGAGGTTTCTGCCTGTAACATGTACAGCTCGAATGAATGAAAAATGGTGCTTTACGTCCTCTCGGTCTGGACAGACACATATGGGACATTTGTAGATACAAAGGTGGTGGGAACAATACTGGAGGCAATGCCTGGAGGCAGTGCAACTCCAGTAAAGTCCCGATTGTTTTTTAACAATACACTATACAGATAGGTGTAGCGGTAACCACGCCTATGGTACCGCCACAAGTATAGTAACTAACATGCACAGCTCATACGGGTGCAAAGACCATCTGATAATTTCAAAGCATTACTTTTTCCTGGCAGTAGATCTGGATGTATATTACATACAATGGATGAAGAAAATTTTGAGAAAAGTGTTTGTAAGGCTTGTGTGTGTGAAAATACTTTCTGCAGTTGTTATTGTTGTTTTTTAAATTCAAACTTAGAACAGTGGAACCTCCCTTATAAGACCTTCAAAACACATCCAAAATGAGGTCTTTTAAGGGAGGTAATTTTAATACTTACAAAGAAGGGAAGTGTCTCACATAAGTAGGTCTTATGGGAGTGAGTCTTATAATGGGAGGTCTTATAAGGGAGGTTCCACTGTAATATGAGAGAGAGAAAGAGTGAGAGAGACTGGGAGGAGGTTTTCTGATTTCAATGGAGAGCCAGACACACGCCACCCTTTTTACAAATTTGCATACGATTTTTGTGTGACTGATGAGGAAGAAAGGGATGTGTGTGTGTGTATGTTAAGATTGAACCAAATGACAATTTTTTCATTGCCACTGGGTTTAACGTGTGCTAAGTGCAGTGATTTTAATGTATATTACAAGGTGTCTTGTAACTGCCAATGATCAATCGCAGACATCACCACTTCACCACTCTTAATTTCTCTTCAAGTTTGTGGAGTTGGAAAGACCCTGACACCCCACCATTATGAGATTTTTTAAAAATCAATGCAAAAAAAAAGGTACATGGAAGATGAGAATGTTATACTGGCGTAGTAAGTTAATCTTATAATATCCACTTACTATGTGAATCTTATAATATTGGATGATAACTTTGACTATAAATTATTATAGTGTTGTTGTGCTATGATATGCTAGGGCATAGTATTTTATCGTGTGGTAGGTATATAATACTACATGGCTTGTGTTATTTCTTTGATTTCTTATTTTATGCTATTGTATCGTTGATGTTGAGCTGCACGAGTGCTTTTCTTCACGATATGTGACTGAATTCATTTGTTGTTTTTACGGTTATGCTGTGCAGGCTGCAGATAATTTTTGAAAAATAATTTGGGGCCAATGTCCCTTTCTCACCTCCCCATATTGTATCCTTGCCACAGTTTGTCACTGCCTCAGCTTTCTATTTTGTTTAAAGAGAGCCTGTCAAATCCTTTAAAGGGGCACCCTGATGGATTATTTTTTGTAAGAAACACGTCGAGATCACCAGGAAAACACCCTTTACAGAGATTGCAACACTCACTTTGCTCTGGTTTCCTGGAAATCAAACCGTCAACTCGGCGATTCCTCCTTGGCGGAGGTGCTGGAAGTCAAATTCTTTCACCCAAAGAGAAGGCGTGTGCCGTCTCTTTTCTAATGGCCGCCAAATCATTTGCACAAAAGTTTCGCAATACAAGCCTTTTTATTTTTAATTTTTTAAATGTTATAGTTTAGCTAAAGGAGTTTCGCTCACAACAACGGAAATAGCTCCATTTTTGTTTTTTTCTGCACTACAAATAAAGGAAACGTTTCAACCACAATGAGTGACCTCCACCCACCCCATCCAAAATGGCTACTATCTCCGCCAAGGAGAAATTGCCGTTTTGACGGTTTAATTTCTAGGAAACCAGAGCAAAGTGAGTGTTCCGATCCTTGAAAAGGCTGTCTTTCTGGTGATCTCGACGTGTTTCTTGCAAAAACTCATCCGTCAGGGTGCCCCTTTAAAAGGTCCTTTTAAGGGGGGGGGGGGGGGGGGGGGGGGGGGGGGGGGGGGGACATACATGCAACAATACATTGGAAACACAGCACAACAAAGTAAGATCCTCAAAACATGGGTGAAAGTAGTTGAGGCATGTCCCTGAAATCAGGATTGAAAAAGCTGATAGACATAGACTTCAGGATTGGCCACCTTGTCACCCAGAGCCATATAAAACCAAACATTTCTGCCAGAATTGATGGCAGACTAAAACAAGGTGATATATATGCAGCTCTAACACTATCCCATGCACCCATCATGTACACACATATTGGACATTATTTTTAATGTGGTCACCACTTCAGGACCGGGAAGATTTAGAGAACATTGAAGCGTGTGGTTTCAGGTTTGAGAGAATGTTTTACTTCCCTTTCATCCATGCACACTTTGAGCAATTTGGAGCTGTGTGGAAACCATGTGCATATATGCCCTCATGCGCTTATATCCGCAAATAAGTGAAAGTAAGACATAAGCAGATAGAATAAGCTCATGCTTTTACTTATTTGCGGATTAGCGCATGAGGCTTCCGCCTGTATCGTGCACAGCTCATACGGGTGCAAAGACTTGATAATTTCAAAGCATTACTTTTTCCTGGCAGTAGATCTCGATGTACATACAATGGCTGAAGAAAAGTTTGAGAAAAGTGTTTGTAAGGCTTGTGTGTGAAAATGCTTTCTGCAGTTGTTTTTGTTTTTTAAAATTCAAACTTAGTATTAATATGAGAGAGAGACTGAGAGGTTTTCTGGTTTTAATTGATTTGAAGTTTGGCTTAAGTGTCTGACAAGCAATACCTTTGTTTGCTGCATATTAAATTTGAATGCAGACAATAACATGATTTATGATATTTTGATTTAATTCATGTTTTCACTTGTTAAACCTTTCACCGCCACCATTTTTTAGCCAAAAAATAAATTTAAACTTGTCTGGGTAGAGAAAATAAATCATCTGCAATATTTGGAATTCCTCTGTGACATGTATAAAATTAGGCCTATCCTTGCCTCCCAAAATTAAGAAAATAGGGTCTTTGGATAACAACAGGCCCTGATTCGATGCCTTTTAGTGACATGGGTGTTAAACCATTGTGGTGCGTAAATGCGACATTGGCGGTGAAAGGGTTAATGTCTTTTGCCTCCTAATCAGAATACTTAAATAAAATGTGTAAAATGTCAGATTATAAGATTGCATTGACTGTTGTTGTTTGGTTTTGGTTTGAAATCTGCAATTGTGGTGAAAGTGATAGAGAGAGAGAGAGGGGGCAACACACAATTGCAGTCAGTGTTGTAAAAACATCTATTCCTAAAAGAATCTCTGGTAAACCATTTCACTATACAGGACAATGGACAGTGATCTCAGTCTGAAACTGTTAACCACATACAGTACACACACACAGAGCAGACACGTGAGTCACTCTTCTGTCTGTCTGTCTGCATGTATGTCACCTTCTCCTCTCTGCCTCTGTCATGTTTTATTTAGCACATTTAAATGGATGCAGCACATTAAATGGATGGCATTTAATTTCTCTTGATTTGATCAGCACACAGTGTTAACAAACATACTGAGACATCACATGAACTAAAAAAAAAGAGCAATGCTGTTAGTTTATTTTCTTTCATTTAATCAAAAAACGTTAGCCCCCCCAAACCCCCAAAATTAGGAAAGACTTATAGCAACCTAGCTTGCATCCATAACACAGACTGTACAAAAGGTCACAAGGAATTAGAAACCATTACATGATTAATCACAGGTGATATAAAGAAATTATAAAGCTTGACTTCTATCATTCATTCGATGAACAGTACAGACTAGTCAACTTGCATGTATTGCAATGTCAACTGACAAAACAGGACGCTGCATTCACATATTCAACAATATATCATTTTGAGGGGTACCTGCCAGAACGGTCTATCTCAAAAGGAATAAAGAGCACAGATGGGCACTTCTGGCATTCACCCCTCGATTTCATGTATTGATATGGGTGGAATATTATTTTATAACAGTGAGATTAAGTAAGAGCTCAACAAATGAATATTAAATTAAACACCGTTCAAAAGCAAAGACATATAATGCGTAATCATTGACATGTAATCATGAACATTTTTCTTCTTTTGCGTTCCCAGGCAATATGGCCATAATGGGTGAGATGTGTCTGGTTTTCCGATTTCACTTGTCTCCTCGCTGCATTCAGCCAAAACTTTCCAAAGTTGGAGGAGATCATAGGGAAAAAAAAAATTGGAACTTAAACCCCCCAAAAAGGCAGAAAAATGCACTGGTAAGGCAGAAAAATAGTTGATGACAGTATGAAAAGGAAAAGGCAGAGTCAAAGAGATACATTAAAGTTGCTAGCACATAACTTCCAGAAGGTATGGGAACTATTTGTACTGATCAATCCCCCGGTATCCCAATGGTAGATATAAACATCGATTCCATATTGCACACATGAGCACCCTTAAAACATGCCCAAGACACCCTTGGTCCTTTAGCCACAGATTTCCTGTCTTCATTCTGGATCACTGGGCAGTAATGTATTTATGGTGGAGAAGTCTTGTCCACTCTCTTACCAGGCAAAAGGTCTGTAGGACAGCTGACACTGGGGAAGGTCCCCAAAGGTCAACTAATCCCCAGCACTAACTGCCGGTGCCAATGCTGGATCCCCAGTTTGAGAGACATGCTTATTGACAAAGACAAAGCTGCACCGTGATTGTTTTCTATCTGGTTTCTGTTTATGGCACAGCTCTTACTGTACTGAGGGCCCAAACTTCAGCCACAAATACAAGTAGGTGGAAATATGTGACCCAGCACCACGAAAGGGACATTAAGCTGGTTTCTCACAACATGCTTGATAAGTCAAAAATCTCCTTTAAAAAAAAATCAATTTTGAGTTATGGGTATTTTTGTGTTCTCTAACTTCTTATCTCTCATATCTATAAAGGATAATCTTTAATATGGTCTCTAAAATCTCTTAAAAGTGTTTTAAAACGGGTAGGTCAATGCATTTTCTACAGCTAGTCTAGACTTTAGACTGTGTTTTCTCAAAATGGCTGATACTCACCCTACCCACTTTAAAGACTCATAACTCGGAAATGGTAAAGGATACAAGAATGGTTCTTGTACCAATAGAAAGAGAATGGTCTGAAGTTTCCAACTGTATATTTTCTCAGAATGGTCACTAAATGTTGACACTAAATGTCCCTTTCATGATACTGGGTCACATATATTCTCATTTCCAGAGCAGATTTCAGTGTGGCTTACATTCAAATAAAAAACAACAACAATAAAACAAACAAACAAAAAACATGGGCAGCTAAACAAACAGATAATACAGAAATCAAGTTCCGTACTGACATACTGATACATTACAAGCAAAAACGCATTTATGCATTCAAACATGAAGTACTCCGATATACAACGCATAGAAATAGTCTGCAATACAAATTTTCTTGAATACTTGCTTAATACAAATTGAACACAGCGCAAAAAGTACTGGTGGAGCCAATCAAGATTCTATTTCTACGACAGTTCTACACTGTCTGCTTCCAAAGGATGAATACCATTTTTGTTTTACTATAAGGCCCTTTTATCATAAGGCATCCCCAATATTGTTTACACAAAATTCAAATTTCGTTATTCTTGCTATTTTATTAATCATATTATATCAATATATGGCACAGGGGTCAGAGTCTGGGGAAAAAAAAGTATCGCCTTATAGCAAAGACTCTAAAAGGGTAAGATGGACTACTTAAGAGTTACAGCGAGCCGGGCTGATAGAGTTATCGTTAGTGGGGACAGTACACCATTCACAGTGACGGCTATCCAAAAACTCAGACTGGAATTTGAAAGGAGAATTCAACTGGCCTATCGACGTGTAATGTGTCCTGTTTAAAAGGGACATAACCAGTGTTTCTGTCCTCACTACTCATATAGGGAAAAGGGACCGGATGTTAGTCTTTTCTTTTCAGTGTCTTTGCTTATCGTAAACATAAAGATATGGTACAAAGCCTGAACCCAAGGTTTGCAGCTTTATTAAAGTTTATAATTATCCACCCCTCTCTCTCTGTGTCTCTCTTAGGCAATTCCTCTTTCTTTCTCCATCTCTTACGTAACTGTCTCTGTAATGTAATATTAAAATTATTTATCTCTCATTCCCTCCTGTATAATTCTCTCACTCCACTCTCTCTCTCTCTCTCTACCACTCTCTCGTGTTCCTACTTCGGTCATATATGTCATATGACACCCCCCCCTCTCTCTCTGTATCTATCTGTCTGTCTGTCTCTCTCTCGATTGGAAGAATAGGACCAGCCTAAAATCTTTATCCTTGCAAAATAAAGTTTTCAGTCTCTCTCTCTCTCTCCCTGTGTGCAGTTGCTCTAATATTGAAAGGTTCTCATCAGCTCCTATTGTTGGGCCAGGTATGTAGTACCATATGTTTTCCATTGTTACTGTTAGCTCAGAACGGTAGTCACTGGTCACGTGTGGGGTTCACTGTTGCGGAAGGGGGGCATTTTCGCTTTCCTGCACCACCGCCGACTGTTTGACTGGCCACTTCCTTCTGAAGAGAAAGCCATCTGAAAACAAAAATGAATGGTGTCACATAGGCAAATCTTGTTCTTTTATTATTGTTGTTGAGGAGTGCCAAAGACTCCAGGGATCATCCCAACACTTTAGCACTATGGTATCAATGACCTCCCTTTATACATATCATTACTTTGTGACCTTTTTGCTGATGATACAACCCACATAATAAAAACCACACTGCCGACTTTAGATTTAACTGACTTACAAAATGTTATGCTAGGAACTTGTCATGGCTGAATTTAATCACATACGCCTTGTACCATCTGAAATCCAAACTTATGTTCTAACCTTATGTCAAAGCTGTCAAAATCTAACACAGCCTTATGCCAAGTAAAAATAGTCAAGTGTGAAGAAGCTGGGGAAAGTGAATTGAAACAATCTGTCCTGGTCTTTTCACGTTTCCATTCTTGCGTAAAATTACGAAAACGAGCAGTTAAACAGAATAAAACACTTCCTTAGATGCTGCCCATGGTGTTCTTTCATGACGTACATCCAACCAAGATCAGCGAATCCCTTCTGAATCAGATTCAGTCTCTTATGAACTTTTAAAACGTTTAGAAATTTTCTATAGACGTGCAATCCAGCGGCTGCTACTTGGTGGAATCAAACCACTTTGTGGGGGTTAAGGGCCACCCCATGAAGCTGAAAGATTGTCTTTTAAGGGTGCTTATGTTTAAGATCATGAATAACCTGGCGCCTCCCTACTCTGATCAATCAAACCGATAATCGTAATATTGAATACCAATTGATGTCCAAGTAACTTTGAATGTCACAACAAATCAGGAGCAAAACTATGGAAAAATCACCCAGAATAAAGTCTAACTCACATTTAATTTCTGAAAGAATCATATTGAATATAAATATGATAGTTCATTTTAAAAGCTAACACACTGTCACACAACAAACCATGAATTGGAATGTAAAAAATCCGTAATGGCGCTCCGAGCATCGCGCCGAGTCAATACTTGCATCCACGTCACGTGGAAACGCGGGAAAAAAAATTGGGGTCACTTCGAAAAATCCGTTCAAAAAGACTAGTGGGTTCTTTCCCTTGCTGTAAGAATTAAAAACGGACCATTGAGAGTCAGGTTAGGAAGAACTAACTTAGTATATTGCATTGTGGGTAGGGCAAAAGTGAAAGTGAAACGTACTAGACCGGGCGTTCAGCGGGCGCAATGTGTGGGGCTACGGGAGCCAATGGTAAAGAAAAAATCGGTCGGATCTGGCGTATGCAGCCGTGAGAGGGTTAAAAAGAGCGTCTCGATACACAGCTTTCATCTTTCTTTTTACAACTGTGAAAACAACCTTTTTTTGTATCATTCCAGTGGAACTGCTTGTTGCTAAAGTATTTTCAACCATGCGATTTCAGGATTTCCTGAAAATCAGGATCCAGAGACAAAATCAGGATTCCTGCTTTTTTCCTGATGTGTGGTTTCATCAACGCATAGGTTTATTATGTGGGATGCAAAAAAGAACCGTCGAATAGTTAAAAACTTCTCATCAGCTCCATTGTTGGGCCAGGTATGTGCACCATAATTGTTTTCCATTGTTACACACACTCAGAACGGTAGACACTGGTCACAAAATCACTTTCTCTGTTATACAACCATATAATTTAAGCTATTACATTGATAACTGGAGAACAGCCAATAAATTATAGGTATTAAATCCCTTCAAAACATGCATGTAAACAAGAAAAAAGATCTTGTTTCAAAACTATTACCCTACAATCCAAAAAATAAATCCTATCAAATACAAATAAGCTCACAGTATTTTGAGCAATTCTACCAGCTAAGAATTTTTTTTTTTGCGTAACCATTATCTGATAAAATTCCAAATTAACTTCAATAGTTAAAAATAATATTCTTGAAGAACTGGGATCTTGACAGGAAAATAAAACCTCCCTGGTTGTAGGTAACAGAAATAAATATAGCCTTGTTGGGAAGACAAACATCTACAACTGAAACCTTACACACCCACCAAAGTCACTTTAAATCTGACCAGGGCTCCCAGGGACCCCCAAGTATGAAGTACTAAAATTCTAAAGGACCCTCTAAAGGAATGTGCAGGGGGTCCCAGGGATGCACTAGAAAAAATTTTTTTTAGCATTCACAATGCCACTGGGACCCTCTATCCCGCCTCTAGGACCCTCTACCCCTTGTAAGTGCGGGAGTGATTGGGAACCCTTGCACAGACGATTGGGAGCCCTGCTGATAACTTTTTTTTTCTTATAAAATCCTCAGAAAGACAAACAGACCAACAGAAAAGCAAACAAAAGCAAACAGATTTGAAACAAAAGCCCAAACCACAACCTTCTTAGTACAAGGTCGTATAAAGTACATTTTGAATGCCTATGCTACAGTGTATCATTACGCCTGTGTTTGCCCACCTTTCAATGATGCTGTCCAGAAACTCTGTGTGCTTGAGGCCTGTCCTCCAGGAGTCAGGGATGTGGTCCAGTCCCAGTTTACAGCCCAGCACCGCTCCTGCCACACAGGCGTTGCTGTCCGCATCCCCTCCCTGCACGTCATAAGAATATAAGGCAAATAGTTTTCTAACCCCATCGGAAATGCTCATCATTAGTAACACATCAGCCCCCCGTGGGGAATATTTCAGTACAAATAGTTTCCCCACCTTCTAGAAGTTCTGTGATAGCAGCTTCCTTCAAATTTATCACTCTCTTTGACCCTGCCATGATCTTTTTTTTTAACTGTCATCTATTTTTCTGCCTTGCCCTCAAAGAGAATCTTCCAAATACTTTTCTCCTTTGAGCTCCTCCAAACTTGAAATGTGTCGGCTGAATGCAGCAAGGAGACCAAAAAAAACCTGAAAACCGAACACATACATATTTCACCCATTATGGCCATATGGCCGGGGAACGCAGACAAAGAAGAGAAATTAGCTTATCAAACCGACCTGCCTGACTATTTTCTGGATGGCTTTGCGGAAGTTGTCTTGCCTTAGCGCCCAGAACCCAGACCCCATGCTCTTGTAGGTGTAGCCGATTTTGCCAGGCTCAGCGAGGTTCAGGTCCTTTATCTTCTTGCAACTCATATACCACCATAGCAGCCGCTTCTGTAAAAATAAATTAAAAAGAATGCCACATTTAGTACATTTTCATAATAATTAACCTGGGTACAGGGATATTTTTTTTCGGTCTGAACATGGAGTCTCTTCGGATGAGACGATAAACCGAGGTCCCGTGTGCCCATGCACTTAGCACATGTTAAACCCAATGGCAACGAAAAAGTTGTCACTTGGTCAAAATTTACACACCACACACCCTCCATTTCCTTCCTCATCAGTCACAAAAATCGCATGCTCACCTTATCAAGTCAGAAGACTTGTCAAAATGGCTATCAAAAAGAGTGCCACAACTGTTTTGCTACAGGCATCCACATAAAACACACACATAACTCACATCTTCCTCCGTTTCCAGGCACTTTGCGGCGTGAGTGAAGGCATCCTTGATGAGAGCGCCCACCTTGTAGTGTCCAGCGCTGTCCATGTGCTGAGGCTGTCGCTGTAACATCAGACTGACCACCACTGACACTGCCACCACTGACGCCTGACACCTTCAAGGGAAAAAAACAAAGAAGAAACAATCAATGCACAAATAGCATGATGCACATCTATTTTCAGTGGTTCAGCGAACTAATGCAGATCGCGTGGTGTAGTCACAGAGTAAACACAAAGAAATGATACTGTTTTAAGAAAACTGCAGACTGAAATAACATTGACAACCAAAATAATTTTTATCAAAATCTCAATCATTCATGAGCATTGTGGCATTAACTATGGGATTTCTGAAACCAAGATCTCAAATAATTAAAACAGACTGCAACGTCACGGGAACAAACAACAAACAAACAACTACACGACATGTGTAAAGTGATGATACTTTATTCACAAGAGACAAAACAAAACTACTGGATATTTCGGTGGATGCGCCTTTATCAACATAGACAAACAAGAAAACAGCAAATATTAAAGCAAAAGGAGTAAAAAGCAGGCAAAAAAAGGAGCCAAAAAACAACAAGATAAAAAACCAATACTTCCCCTCTACAGTCCAATGCGCAAAATCACATTTTATGCATTTGTTTTTGCTTTGTCTCTTGTGAATGAAATAACGTCACTTTGCATTTGTCGTGTAGTTGTTTGCTTGTTGAAAGATCTCAAATATTACCTGTCTAACGGAAACATGCTTTGGACTACACAAACTTAACATCAAGGTTCACGATTTTATACGTTTTGTGCCCAAACTTAGTTGCATCCACCTATACATAGATATCAGCATAAAAAAAAAATTATATGCTCCTTTTCCATCTAACCTTTCAAACCTGCTCATTCAAACAAATTATGCAACTCATGTGTATGCATTGTGAGCGCATACACCCACACCCACCCACCCACACATACCTGGGGTCGTGGTGCGTACAGCGAACAAAGGTCAGGGCAGAGGTCACCACAGTGTCAAGGTCCCACCAGCAGTGAGTCCCCAGCACGGAGGTTCGCATCACTCCCCCGTTGGGAGCAATGTTTCTCTGACTGGAGTCCCAGACTTCATAAGCCACCTAGTCAGTAAATAAGATCATCACAAACTTCTTCTTCTGCGTTCCCAGGCCATAATGGGTGAGGCATGTACGTGTCCAGTTTTCACTGGTCTCCCCGCTGCATTCAGCAAACACATTCTGATTTTGGAAGAGCTCAAAGGAGAAAATTATTTGGAAAGTTTTTCTTTTAACCCTTTCACCGCCAAAGTCGCATTTTAGCACCACAGTGATTTAACACCCATGTCATTAACCCCTTGACTGCCACCAACGTATTACGTACTGACCTGATGACATGACTGATGACATCACCAAATGAAGAGGAATAGCCCTGATATGCTGGCTTTTGCTCTAACCCAGTCAAGAGAGTTATATCCCCAGACGATTGTGCCAGATTGGCTCTATCAGTTGTCTTTTTCGTGGCATCATTTGCCCAATGCTTTTTTCTTTAAATTTATCTGGCAGTCAAAGGGTTAAAAGGCATCAAATTGGGGTCTATTATCCAAAGACCCTGTTGTCTTAGTTTTGTGAAGTAAGGATAGACCTTATTTTATATATGTCACAGAAGAATCCCCAATACTGCAGATGGATTTTGTTCTCTACCAAGATAAATTTAATGGACATTTTTGGCTAAAATATGGCTGGCGGTGAAAGGGTTAAAGGCAGGAGAATGAGCCAATAAGGCAGAAGAATAGTAAAGGGTGAATAGATTCGCCCAAGACATTACTCTACACTCCCACCAAATGCAATGACATTCACTGTCAAGTACCCTGCCAAGTGTTTGTCTATTTTTAGAGCTTATGTGACTGTTTCTTCTGTTAAAGCAATGCATGCACACTCTAAACAATAGTTACTCCCCTCTTGTCGGTTGAGATGCAGCGGACAACCAAGAACGTTATAAAATACATGGCGCTAGAAGGGTTAAAGTTAAACAATGAAATGTGTCAGAACACCCGTAATCATGTCTGCCTGATAATGTGCTTAATACATTACTTTTATATAAATTTATGAAAGCACTTAAATATTTGTTAGAAACCCTATGAATTAGACTCTAATTTTAGAAAATGAGCATCTATTCTGTCGGAACATGTCTTTTTAATTGATACTTTACAATTTTTGTACTTTGATTGTTCTTTGCTTTGTTCCATTGTGTTTCGGACATTTGTTAATATGGGTGATGGGGGAGAAAAAGGAATGGGGAAGGGGCAACCATTTTCACTTAAATCTCCCGTTCATTTATGCTCTCTCTCTCTCTCTCTCTCTCTCTCTCTCTCTCGTTATTTCAATGCGTTATATTATTAGGCTAATGTTTAGAACTTTGGAATGTTTTGTTTTGCCTGTTGAGTTATTTTCGTATTACTTTTCATTCTGAGGACAGGATGAAAAAAAGCTGTCAAGCTTACTCCTTTATCCTCAATAAAAATCATTTTGACTTGACTATGACATACCATATTTTTCGGACTATAAGGCTCACCTTATTATAAGATGCACTCCCCCAATTTTACACAAAATTCAGATTTTGTTCTTCTATTTTCTTACTATATTATTAATCACATTATAAGGCGCAGGGGTGTCAGTTTGAGAAAAAAACGTATCGCCTTATAGACCAAAAAATATGGTAGGTATTAATAATAGTTCAAAAAAACAAATGTCAACCAAATTTCAGGAGTACAAATTATGAACACATCATATACATTCTAAGACACAAGATGGAACTCACCGAGTGAGGATCAGTTTCAAAGTTGGGGTGCCCGAGAACGGTTTGTGTGGTTTTCCCGATCCCCATGCCTCCCACATCCCCCAGCTCAGGAAATCCCTTCCTCATCCAGCCCTTCAGCTTTTTGGCAAAGTCTTGAGCATTGGCCTAAAAGGAACAGAACAGAAACACAGATTGCTCTCTCAAGTGTTTATGCCAAGAAAATAAAAGAGAAACTACATAGAGGGCAAAAGGCTGTGAAGCCTATAGTGCCAATGCTATGCCATGTTAATATATCTATATGAAATCATAATACATTACCATGTTTTTCGGACTATATAAGGCGCAACTTTGTATAAGGCGCACACCCCAAATATTAGGTAAATTTCAGATTTTTTTACTATATTTTCTTACTATTTTATTAGTCATATTTTAAGCCTGAGTCTGGGGGGAAAAGTATCGCCTTACAGTGAAAAAAATATGGTACATAAAATGAAGATGCTCTGAGGTCCAGTTCTCCCGAGAGTTTCTTTGAATCTTTTACTTATTGGTATAACATTGTACCATACAATTGAGACAAAGAGCCCCCAAATAAGCATGCATGGTGAAGAAAGGTTGCATCATTATATCTGCCTGAGCACAATATCCTGGGAGATTTTTCTTCTTTGTCCTTTGCCGATCTACGATCGCAAAGGAGTATGTTTTTGTTCGGGTTTGTTTCTTTTTGTTGTTGTTTGTTTGGTGGGTTTTTTCTTCTTAGGGGGAAGGGAGGTACAGGGCAGGGCATGTACAGGGCGTAACCGGCAAAGGACATATCTGCCTCTAGGCGATGCCCTTGGGTTTTTGTTTTTTTTCGTTTTTTCTGTCTGTCCCAAGGATATCTCCCGAACCGCTTGACCGAATGACTTCAAATTTTGTGTGGTGGTGTGTCACCATGAGAGGAAGGCATCCGCACAAACATTTTTGCCGTCCTGACCTTGACCTTGAACACCGAAAATCTTTAAGGGGCCATAACTTCCACACCGTTGGTCTTAGTCTTCAAATTTGGCACGTAGGTACTTTGGCTTATGACCGTTCTGATGATGGCATACCGATCACGGTCAAGGTCAAGGTCAAGGTCCGGAAGATCGGTAGGCCTTGAAAGTGGTAGGGGTCTAAAAATTGGGTTTTAAGCCATATTTTCCACATTTGTACTTCACAGAAGCGCTTCAGATTGTGTGTGGCACTGTATAACCTAGAGTAGAAAACATCCGAGCATAAATTATGGCCATACTGATCTTGACCTTGAAAACTGAAATTTCCTTCTTTGCGCTATATATTTCTTGTCCAAGCTGTATCTCGTGAACTAGAAGACGGAATCCCTTCCAATTTTGTATGAGGATGTGGCACTATGAGTATAACTCATTCGTATACAAATTATCCCTAGGAAATACAATGTCGCCGAGGGGCAGACATGTTTCCGTTTATCTTCACCCTCCTATATCGTGAAATACTGTATAGAATCACTCCAAATTTTGTGTGGGTGTGTAAAAAGAAGAGTAGAAGACATTGAAGTACAAATTATGCCACGTGGGATTTTAATGTTGCCGAGCGGCAGACATGTCTCTGAGTTAAGGGTACTTGTACACTCCATTAAGGGTGTACACCCCACTAATTAAGGGTGTTCATCCCGGTAAAGGAGGGGGTCTAATACTAAATGTAAAAGACATCCTAGCACAAAATGTGCCACGTGGGGCTTAAATGTCGCCGAGCGGCAGACATGTCTCAGTGTCAAGGGTGTGCACCCCACCAATTAAGGGTGTGCATCCCGGAAAACGATTTGCACCCAGTCAAGGGTGTGTAGGTGCATCACCCAAAGGTCACAAGGAGAACGGGGACCTAAAATGTGACGGGGAAGGGACGTACAGGGTGGGACATGTACAGGGCGTAACCGGCAAAGGCCATATCTGCCGCTCGGCGATGCCCTTGTCTTCTTCTTCGATCGCTCAGACTGTTTCCTGTCAATTATGAGTGCAGATGCGTCATGCTGTCGTTATGCGCATAAGTAAGAAATAATTAAGCCCAGCATGACCGACTTCAGCTGGAAGAAATCTTTTTGAAAGTGTTTCTTGAAAAAAGGCAGGAGAATGGACCGGTTAGGCAGAAAGATAGTAGATGACAGCAAGCAAAGGGAAAAGGCAGAGTCAAAGAGAGTGACAGATTAGAGGAAGTTACAAGCACAGAACTTCCAGAAGGTGGGGGAAATATTTATACAAGAGACCCCCCTGTATCCCCATGGGGGGATTGTGGGAGATAAAGATCAACCTTCTTCTTCCTCTATTTTAACCTTACCTGGACTGAAACAAATACCGGTACTCATTTATTGTCGTGCAGCAAAGGCTGATAGTCATCATTTATTTTTCATGCACACAAATCCAGCTTCTCTGATGATTAAACCTACTCTTGTCAGAAAACAACAACAACAGTAATTAGTAAATTTAGGTAATAATAAAGTGTCTTGCAAACCTTGTGAAACTAGCATTTGGAAAGAATGAAAATCTTTGTTTCCCAGCCTGGAAATGAGCACAAGTGGGACATAATCATTTGGAAGTACATGTATTTGATATTCTGAGACAATGTTTTGGTTACAATGAATTAATGGTTTAAAGAAAATGCTAAAACACAGATTGGTGTCAAAGACAAACACATAGAACTACCCATACACATAATTTTTAAGCTACTTATACTGTTGAGACAAAGGATGACAACAGTGTGTCAAAACGACACTGTCCACCCCTACCTGCCCCCCATGGTCCAGCAGAGAGAGAGAGCACAATGAGCAGCATTTGGTCAGTCGTCCGTCCAGTCCCCTGTCAGATACCTGTCCCCCATGGTCCAGCAGAGAGAGCACGATGAGCAGCATTTGGTCAGTCTGTTAGTTACCTGTCCACCATAGTCCAGCAGAGAGAGCATGATCCGTCCAGTCCCCTGTCAGTTACCTGTCCAGTTACCTGCCCCCCATGGTCCAGCAGAGAGAGCACGATGAGCAGCATTTGGTCAGAGTCGTCAGTCCAGTCCCCCGTCTCCCACCGACTCCGATGCATGTCTGGAACTTTCATTTCATATTCCAGATCCTTGACTTTGTAGTACTGCAATTCAAATTTGAAAAAACAACAACAACAAAACAATGTATTTCTAAAAGCCTGAATATAATGTCATGTGTACAAAAGCCGATTTTAGCTCTTGTGCAAGCTTGCTTTTTCAATGGCTTCATATGATTGCTATAAAGGTCAGCACACACACACACACACACACACAAAACACACACACACACACACACACACAGAGGAACTTGCATACACATAAACATTTGCACAGAACACACACAGTAATACACAAATCTTCAACACATGGTCTAAAAACACTTTCTGTGTGTGTGTGTGCAACAAATGCCCACAAACTCTCCGTACCTTTTTGGCCTCTTCCTTGATCATGAATTCGGTGAGCAGTCCAATGGCATCTCCCACACACTGACCATAGATGGTGGCTCGGATCTGGCCACTACGCGACTCTACCTCTTCCGCTGTCGGCATCTGCAATCAATTTTTCAATGATCCAGATTTTTAGATAAGACTAGCAGCTATGAGTATATGTCTCTGTGCAACCTAGTATCTTTGGTTCATTGGATGAGAGATGAAGAATGAGTCTGTGTCTATGTGTGTGTGTGTGTGTTGTGTGTGTGCGGGTGTGCACGCGCATGCTCATCGCGTGTGTGAGTGTGTTGATTACAAGAGGCTCCTTCATAACTTTATTATGGGTTCCTGTACACAATAGTATATTACATGGGAATGATTTAGCTGATGTTTGTGCCAAAGATGCTACAAGAAAAAGGAAAATATCTGCGGAATACTTTGGCCCTAATCTATCGATAGAAGGAGAGAGAGAGAGAGGGGGAAATAGGTAGATAATCACCACCACTCTATGCTCCATGACCCAGCCAGACAGGGACTGTTCAGCGGACCCCCAACGCTGAATTGGGCAGGAACCACCTAAGCTACTGAAGGGGAGGTAGGGGGGAGACATACCCTGGTGTGTATGCATGTGGTCAATCAATAGATGTTATATTTGATTATTTTAGTACAAAACATAATTTCCTGCCCCTTTATGATAAGATTTCTTCAATAAATCTTACCGTAACAATGTCCAGTGTTTTTCATCCTAATAAAGAAAATGGTTGTAATCTTCCTTTGCTGGTCATTCGGCTGATCAAATCTCACCATATTGGTAGATTTTAAGATGTACTTCATAAAATCACATATTTGATTAAATTGGATTGAGCAATTAGTATTCTTGTAGGGCAGAGCTTTCTGTTTGACCCTAATGAGTAAGTTTAAATTGTCTCATCCTGATTTTAAGTTCCTGAGTGGGAACTAATTGTGATCGGGTCCATGTGTGTGTCTGTCTGTAAGTCGATTTTCTCAAAAACTATTGGACGGATTTTAATCAAATTTGGTAGAAGGGTAGGCATCTTGAAAAGGAAGGTTATTTTCGATATTCATGACTGTGCTGACCTTGACCTTGAAGTTTGACCTTGGAAAACGAAATGTCCTTCCTTGGGCTATATATTTCATTTCCGAGCTGTATATCATGAACCAGTGAACAGGCTTCAAATTTGGTGTAGTGGTGTATCACAGCGCAGGGATGGTTCTGTAAAGAAAATATAACCATGTTGACCTTGATCTTGAGGTTTGACCTTCAAAACCGAAATTTCTTCTTGTGGCCATATCTGTCACATCATTGAACTTACAATGTTCAAACTTCATATGCAGGTGTACATGTTTAAATGGTTAGTCTGATTTTCAAGTACTGATCAAAGTCAAGGTCAAGGCCATAGGCTTGGAGTAGTGAAATCAGTGTTTTAGCTACATATCTTTCACAGTTGTGCAGTTAGACTTCAATTTGGCAGCCTGGTAGACAGGGTCAAGGTCGTGTGTGGTGCGGAGTATTGCTTAGATTCTTGACCTTGACTTTTTAACTAATCTCTTGTAGCAGTGGTTATAGTTCAAACACCATACACACACATAACCTTATATATGCTTGGTCAGCATGACCTAAGGAATGCAATGGTAATATTTGAAGCTTTTTTACTTTGGGCTTGATATTTGACCTTGAGGCTATTACAGGAAAACCTTTCCTCGCACACCCACACTTATATCTCGAGAACTGCTGTATGGAA
>JAGGCT020002237.1:0-12500 GCA_017654935.2 Phymorhynchus buccinoides
TAGTGATGCCCTTGAAGGAGGACCTCACTCACGCTAGGTCCTTGGCTAAGACATTATTGTCATTAGTAGTGAACTTAGTAGGTGGTGCCCTGCGTATGTTAGCTCAGAACAGGCTTCACTGAAGTGAGACTCAGCTGCAGTGCAATGTCTCCTCTGGTGGTTGCCTCCTGATGGGATTTGCTCCCCTTGGACCGCTGATTTTGGGTTCCGTGACCTGACAAACCAGGGTGTTGGAGTAGCATGGGAGTAACGGTACTATGCATCCCAGAACACAAGTTGGGACAGTAGAAAATAAGAAAAGTGTCTATTAATTGTACACAAGTGTAAAATATCTCCCTTTGCTTTTAAGATCTAAATATATTTTGCTCTTTTTGTACCTCTGCTTGTTTTATTATAACAATTTATTTGACAACAAAAAGCAGATTAAAAATATAATAAAACTAAAAGAATTCCAATTCAACAGATTATGAAGAAAAATTATGTGGTGACTGGTGCTGATTTCCTTGCTTTGCTGGAAGCTCTCCAGCATCCTTTACACCCTTTCCTTGTGGTCCACTGTACACTATAGCGAGTTCCATTCCTCAGCATTTGTAGCATCCTACACAGAGGGATCCATCCACACTGCTTCTGAACACACACACACACACACACACACACACACACACACACACACACACACACACACACACACACACACAGCCAAAGGACAAAAAATAGCTCATAGCACCTTCTGGCAAATACCCGTCAAATCAATGTCAGACTGATAGTACAAGATCAAATTGTGATGTTTTACACTATACACACAGTACACTATTAGCATCTGGTTTATGGCAACATATACTACAATCGAATAGCTGATAGCACCTTCTGGCAAATACCCGTCAAATCAATGTCAGACTGATAGTACAAGATCAAATTGTGATGTTTTATTTGGCTATACTGTCAGTACTTCTATTAGCATCTGGTTTATGGCACTATGTAACTTTTGTATTACATCGAATACAATCACCTTGTAGTTGTTTCTTACAAGTAATAATAAGACTCGAAAATAACTCCCATAAATAAAACCATGTTACATTCTCTAATGGGACATTGCCCTTCTTTGTAAAATATATTTATAATTACAAGCCCTTATAAGACCCCTTCTTTATAAGACTTCATTTTGGATGATTTTTGAAGGTCTTATATGGGAGGTTCCACTGTAGCACTATGTAACAATTTTTATTACATCACAATACAATCACAGCGTTGTAGTTGTTTCTTACAAGTAATAATAATGATTTTTCGAAAATAATTAAAAAAATTTAAATGTTGTTGTAAAACATTCATTTGCATGTTACATTTTCATAATGGGATGCTTCTTTTTCCAATGTTTGCTGCAGGTCATTATTTGTGTAAAATATGATTTATAATGCAATAGAGAAACAAGCCAATACATATGTTTAACCACACTGTATTCATTGATTGAATAAAGGGCTTCAAAGATGATAAGAGACAATCAGAACAAAAATCGTCGGATAATACATATGATTGAGATACATTTTTATTTTTAATTTGAAGCATAATATTTTTCACCCACACAATTACTTTAACAGAATGTCCAGAAAATGGAAAAAACAGGTTAATAAAATATTTCATTACATTTCTGGGATAGATGAATTAAAATGGGAATGGGGGAAAACTGGATTCTGGGTTTATAAATGCTTGTTTTATTTATACGAGCACTTATAAGCCAGTTAATTCTACAAAAAACTGAGAAACCCTGTCAGAGCTTTCCCCTCTCCATCTCTAATCTGACTCCGTCCACGAACCGTTAAAGACTGCGAGTTGTAGATAAACTAAGGAGAAGGGGGGAACCTCAGACGTAATTAGTGTTTCTTACAGATAAGATAAAGGGGGCAAGCAGCCAGCCTTGGGGGACAATCTCGATTATTGACAAGCTTTCGCGGGGAAGACACCCCTAGGCGCCTGAAAGTTCGCCAATGTCAAACAATCCTCTATGAATATTGTGAGGCGCGTATGGTGAACCATAAGGGTGGGGGTGAGGATTTGTAGTTATGGTGAAACGTTAGAGTCAAAAACAGACAGAGACAGAGAAGAGACAGAGAGAGACAGAGAGAGAGAGAGAGAGACAGAGAGAGAGAGACAGAGACTCTGACAGAGAGAGAGAGAGAGGGGGATGGGGGTGCACTATTATTCACTTTAAAACAATGTCACTTCAAAATTACTTTTAGTGAAAAATCTGTAATTGTAATAAATACTAGTAACGGTAACGCCTAGTAACGGTAACGCCAAGTACTGGTAACGCTGAGTACAGCAAATTTGAAGCGATTCGGTTAAGAAACGGCGGAGTTATAACGCCCTGTGTACAGCAAATTTGAACACGATTGCCGTTTCTGAATCAATTTTTTAAAATAACAGAAATACCGGAGGCGGAGCTTTATCTCTCCCTCTCTTTCCCGTTGGCGCACACACACACTTGCCTTTTTATTATATGCTCTGAGAGTCTCTCTCTCTCTGTGCGCGAGTTGCTATGTGTGAGAGACTGGCAGAGACTGAGAGTGGAATTATATGCAGTGGCGTAGGAACGTTTTCAAGCCAGGGGGGGCAGGATTGCCAACAGCAAGCGCACGGACAAGACGAATGGATGGATAGGTTAAATTACATGACTTAGCAAATCCTACAAAAATACTTTATTATTGTTATTTTTAAACATAATCATAATCAATGATATAAAAAAATCTATGAATGAAATAAAACATGATGTGAATTGAAAGGAGACAACAAAAAAGCATAAAAATACAACCATGTTTGGGGCGGATCAGCCAGTCATGGAAGAGGGGAGGGGGTAGCTCCAAGTGGGCAGTTGGGGTGGGGTGATGGGTCTGGGGGGATTGCCTCCCAGAAGCTGATGATAATTTGAATGTAAAAGATGCAATCAAGGCTTCTCGTGAGAGAATAACTGTAGCATGGAACTACAATTTGTCTTCCTCTTTTTCTTTCCATTTTTTGTCTGAGGGGGTGGAATCAAATCCATCTTTGATGCAGTACCAAGTCCATGACAGCTCCAATGTGTAGTGAATGGGCTGAGACTATTAACTTTCGTTTCCTTGTGTCCTTTTGGGTTTTTTTTTTTTGGGGGGGGGGTTTGCCGGGGGGGGGGGCAGAGAGATACGTCTGCCCCCCCTCCTCGAAGCCAGGGGGGGGGGGGGGGGGGGCAGCTGCCCCCCCCCCCCCCCCCCCCCCGTTCCTACGCCAGTGATATGTGAAGCAGGGGGCAAATGCTGCTGTTTAGGAAAGCTGGGCGGCTAAAAACCTTGTCAAGGGGAGATCCCCACTTTTCAACCATAAGGCCTGGTACACGCTGCATCCGGATTTTCTGCGCGGAAATAATCAATAAGTAAAAGAAAGAAGGGACAAAATATGTGGATTAGGGGAAATACGGACACGTCTGCTTTTTTTTTTTCTTCCTTCTTTTACTTTTTTACTGACTGCACATGAGTTTCCGCAGAACATCCGCGTGTATGTGTACACGGCCTAACGACTTTAGAAAAATAAAAGCCAACTAACCCCAAGGCTGCAAACTTGAGTCAGTAAAAATGTCTTCACCAAGTCACAGTCATTCACGAAAGACTAAGCACTAAAATAGTGTTGCATTATTGTACAAAATTAAACATTAGACAGCTTTCAATTTCAGTTCATTATTGGCCCAATATTGAGGCTGATGTTAACTCATAAAAGTCATCTGATTACCAGTTTCAAGTATACTACATACTCTAATTAGTGGCTGGCTCTTAAGTAATGTATTATGTAATGTATACATACTGTTCATGATATCCAATTAGCATGCATTGCATAATGATTCAATTGAACCAACCAAAGATCCAACACTCGCTGACTATGGGCGTCCACTGTCGATGCTGACTTGTCGACATGCATGCGCTCGTCAAGTGCGAAAGGTTTCTGTTTACCCTGCGAAGCATAAGGTGGGCTCTTGGACTACACCTGCAATCATACATAATATGCATGCGCTCTTCAAGTGCGAAAGGTTTGCTTACGCTGTGAAGCATAAGGTGGGCTCTTGGACTACACCTGCAATCATACATAATATGCACTCTTCAAGTGCGAAAGGTTTGTTTACCCTGTGAAGCATAAGGTGGGCTCTTGGACTACACCTGCAATCATACATAATATGCATGCGCTCTTCAAGTGCGAAAGGTTTGTTTACCCTGTGAAGCATAAGGTGGGCTCTTGGACTACACCTGCAATCATACATAATATGCATGCGCTCTTCAAGTGCGAAAGGTTTCTGTTTACCCTGCGAAGCATAAGGTGGGCTCTTGGACTACACCTGCAATCATACATAATATGCATGCGCTCTTCAAGTGCTTCAAGGTGGGCTCTTGGACTACACCTGCATAATATGCATGCGCTCTTCAAGTGCGAAAGGTTTGTTTACCCTGCGAAGCATAAGGTGGGCTCTTGGACTACACCTGCAATCATACATAATATGCATGCGCTCTTCAAGTGCGAAAGGTTTCTGTTTACCCTGCGAAGCATAAGGTGGGCTCTTGGACTACACCTGCAATCATACATAATATGCATGCGCTCTTCAAGTGCGAAAGGTTTCTGTTTACCCGGCGAAGCATAAGGTGGGCTCTTGGACTACACCTGCAATCATATATATCATAATAAAAAAACAGTCATTCATATGTCTATGACAATGTCAATGCATTAACAAAATCAGTCTCATTAGGTACAATAATCAATATTATAATTTAAGCATACAGCATATTAATATCATGGCTATTTTAATAAAACAAATCAATACATAAATAAAATGAATAATTAAAACAGTATACAATGTATTAATTGTATTAACTACACAACCCAACAAAGCAATGGTTGATTCCTTTCATGGATCAAGTGATAAAACTCACTAAAACAAAGCATGTAACTAGACTAGATCTAGGCATAATTTGTTTTATATACAGTGGAACCTCCCTTATAAGACTTCCTCCCACTTAAGACCTACTTCTCCGAGACTTTGCCCTTCTTTGTAAGTAAACAAAATTACCCCCCTTATACAACTCCCTCCCATTTAAGACCTCATTTTGGATGACTGATTTTTGAAGGTCTTATAGTAAAGAATGCTACAATGTGTTACTTCCCATGTACATACACATGTATGTGTGCGCCCTTACACACATACACACATGAGCGTGTGTACACACACACACACACGGGTGGAGATTTATGGAACAAACTACCCTCCATTTTAAAAAAACATGAAAAACAAGAACTACTTCAAGAAAAAAATGAAAATGTATCTCTTTAACACATAACACTTTATTCCAATTATTTGAAATAATGGAAACGTAGCCTACATAACATATTTTGGTAAGTAAATGTGATGTTTTAAATGTTTCGTTGTTGATGTTGATGTATATATTGTACATAATATGCTATTCGCCCAGTCCCCATCCTTTTTCCTGTTTTTGTGTGTGGAATATTTGCTTGTTTCTTTAATTAATTGTTTACTTGTATATTTTCCTTTTCTTGTTCGCTACTTTGGAATGTTTAGTTCTTTATTTTTTCTTTACATCATTTTTTATGGATGGCTTGTTGAAAAAAAGCATGTTTTTGCTTATACAATGTTCCCATCTGGAAATAAAATTTTGACTTGACTTGACACACACACACACACACACACACACACACACACACACACACACACACACACACACACACACACACACACCTCTGCATAGTATTATGGATAACACAAATTAAATGGCTGTGATGTAATTTTTTCCATGAGCTAAATCAATTTATCAGTCACACAATTCAAAAGTTTATCATGTATTAGTAAAAGAATGCATATGTTTTAAACAAATAGTAACTGCAGCTTGTGCTGTGACACCCCAACCCCCAACACACACCCTTCTTTGTTTCTTATGTAATTGATAGAAATTATTGAAATAGTTTTCAAACATGGGAAAAGGCATACACAATAAGTACCAAAAACAAACATAAAAATAGTTAGGCCCAGCTTGTCAGTAGGACAAAATCTCTGTAAGAGTTTCAGAACAAAGGGAGAATGAACCAGTAAGGCAGAAAGACTGACTATAAGTTTAAAAATGGGAAAAGGCATAATCAATGGGAGTTACAGATTAGAGGAAGTCACAAGCACCAAACTTCTAGAAGGTGGAAAAACTATTTGTTTGAACGACCCGCACCAGCATCCACATGAGGGGAAAGCCAGTTCAGCAAAGCGCGCACGCGCACGCACACACACACACACACGCACACACACACACACACACACACACACACACACACACACACACACACACACACACACACACACATGTATGTGCGTGTGCACAATATTTACACAAACCATAGAATGGACCTAGATAGTTAAGTTTTTGCTTTGTGCTGTGACAGCTTCTAAAGTTATAGGCCACGTCTACATTTTTTTTAAATCAGGCAAATACTTTCAGCTTTGTGATGTAGTGATGCCAAATCTAGATTTTTTTAAAATTATTAATAACTACATTTTGATTTTTTGGGTCAAATCATTGTGTTGATAAATTTGCACAGTTCTCTTCAGTAACCCTCAGCTGTAGCACACAGCCAATCTGATGATGGAAAATTAAACACTAACGGTATAAAACAACAACAAAAAACTGTTGATTGTGGATACTTTTTTGAAGAACACACACACACACACACACACACACACACACACACACACACACACACACACACACACACACACACACACACACACACACACACGCACGCACGCACACACACACACACACACACACACACACACACACACAAGTCATGCGCGCACACACACACACGCACACACACACACACACACACACACACACACACACACACACACACACACACACACACACACACACAGACACATGCGCGATGAAGATAAGGCTACATTGCTGTAACTGTCAACTCACTCACTGTGTCACGTAGTGTGTGTGGCCACAATCAATCCTTTGAATATTTTGCCATGGAGCTTCTACCACATACATGCCGTTGGTGTGTATCCTCTTCGGAGTCGTATGATGCAGCCAACGTTTATATCTTGTCACTGGGAGCCGACTCTGCTCAATGAAACAACACACACCACCAGATAAAAGAGACCCACAGCCATACAAGCTGAAGTTGTGGCTGTTGTTTTGCAATGCAGCCTACTATATATCTAGTCTTGTGCTTGCATTATATACCTAGTCTAACTTATTCAATAACAACACTTTAACAGCATTAGCCTGATTAGGACGACATTTTTCTATACACCTTACTTTACAAGTCTAGCAACACGCCGAGTGTTGACTTTCGAACGGGATCTATCCTAGTACTCCTAGCCTTATTTTTATTTTCTTATTAATTAACACATCAAGAGTAGACTACGTTGCACTGCTAAATTGGCTATAATATTATTAATATTACTTATCTGCAATACTATTTCTAGTAAATTCGATCACACTCGCTAGATCAGGCAGAAAAGAATAGTGAATGGTGTAGGCCTACTATTGCTGAAACTGACAGTGTTAGGATAGATCTAGACTAAATTTCGCACATCGTCGGCGAAGAAGCTTACATTAGACTACTTACTCGATATAGGCTTATCCTCTCGCTTTCATTTCCTGTGACTGACTGTTTTGACACACATGCAAACATTCTCGTGGTCTGCATCAAAACAAACAAAAAGTAATAAAATCAATGGAAGGACACTGCCACTCGGTGCCAAAGTTTCAAAGATTGGCAGTACGTGCTAGGCCTAGGCCTATATGGTTTGGGATTGCCATCTCAGAAAATCTTCCAGCATTCATATTTACCAAATATTAATATGGCATGTATTTTAATTGCTTCCGAGGTGAGAGGACAATCAAGGTGTGTCAAAGTCAGTTTGAACCGTTTATTAAAAAACGGTGTCGATTTATAATAAAAAAATGTTGGGGGTAAGCTCTTGGTTATGATAAGAAGTCTTTCAGCCACGTTTAGAGCCATCCTGGAGTACCACTTTAACAGTTTAGAACACCGTGTGCTATTGCTGGTACCCACGTGTCGTCATACCCGGCCACAAGGAGCGCCATATTATGGGAGACCGCCATCTTAGTCCTTACCTTTTTTTGAAAAATGCCAGATCGATGCTGCGTATTTGGCTGTTCCAATTCGAAACTTATCTAAACTGTATTTATAACATCTGGATGTTTTCTTTACACATTTAGATAACATTTTCACTTTGTTTACACACAAATAAGGACTAAGATGGCGACACTTCCGTTGGAATGGTCGAGATGCGCACGCAGGTGGGTTGGAGCCATTAATCGGTGAATTGATCAGATCGCATGGGAATACAGACGTATTTATTGACGTCATTACTGAATACGTCAAACTTTGTCAAATTGATGCGTCATAAGCTGCCATTAAAAAGTCAAAAGAAGGGGCTTTGGTCGAGTCAAAGTTTATTTCATGCAAAAACTAAATATATGAGCTACTTTTCTACAAAAATATAGACACATTTTTTTCTACAGACAGCCCACTATATCTGTGAGTGCTTTTAAAACAAAAGAATCAAATTCTGTCCCGTTTTCAATTATGTTGATTGTTGGAGGAAAGCTGTCACAACATTTTCTAATGAAAAAATAAATAAATACCCTGGAAAATTGTACCCACTTTTGAAAATTAGAAACAGAAAATGCATAGGCCTATTTACTGCGAGTTAACTATTTGTCTCTCTTTTTATCTGAACTACTATGATATTGGCTTACAATTTTTTTTTTCTTCTGCGACCTACAAATACGATCGTCGCTATTACAGTGTCTTTTTGAAAGTCGTTTTGGGTAGGTCACTGCAACAGTCGAATCGTTCTATTAACTAGTAGACTAATCTTACCACCATGGTTTGGGGTTGGACAGCACACGCTGCACAGTAGGCCTACAAAAAAAAATATAAAAAACATTGTTTTCATCAACTCTGTGCTGAAGATGGCCCCAAGCTTCTTCATCTTCTGCGGGCACATCTGACAGCAAGCGTTGTGAATTTTACAAGTGACGTAAGAACTCATCATGACAACTTTTGCTGACGTTGGCTCAAATTTTTGACGTGCACGATATGTGTCTTCTTTATTAGTCCATGCGAAATTAAGCTTTACCTTGTTTAGTGATATATATATTACGTTTAGATCTACTATATAAAAAGTAGATCAGCACATTATTTTCTTCTTCTTTTGTTCTTTTCAGAACACAGAACAAATCGTAACGTTACTTAAAGTAAACTGAGTTTGTTTCTGGGGTTCACAAATACAGACACTGGACACAAAAAAAGTTTTATCAAAGCAAACTATCAGGGGAAATTGGGAATCTTCCCGGGGAAATTGGGAATCTTCCCGGGGAAATTGGGAATCTTCCCGGGAAAATTGGGAATTCTGATTTTTCCCGAATTGGTCTTGGTAAAATTGAGAATTCAGATTTTTTCTTAATTCTTATTTTTTCCCAGGAAAATTCCGATTTTTCCCAAGCTTACAACGATGTTAATTGTGTTTGAGAGAGGGAAACTTCAAACCTGAAATGTTTAATGAGGATGAACTGAATAAGCATTACATCAGCAAGAATGACGACAGGAATATTAACAAACAAACGTAATAGAATTTATAACAATAATGATGATAATGATAATAAACAGCAGTATCCAAATTATTCATAATGCCATATGTAACAGTCAAACATAAAAAAATCCAAACAATATAAAACATAAATCAGAACACATGTTAATAAAGATAAGCTTACATCCAACCATACGCACTTACGCTCGTACACACACAAGTACTCACACACGCACGCGTGCGCACACACGACCTATAACTATGAGAGAGAGAGAGAGAGAGAGAGAGAGAGAGAGAGAGAGAGAGAGAGAGAGAGAGAGAGAGAGAGAGAGAGAGAGAGAGAGAGAGAGAGAGAGAGGGAGAGAGAGAGAGAGAGAGAGAGAGAGAGAGAGAGAGAGAGAGAGAGAGAGAGAGAGAGAGAGAGAGAGAGAGAGAGAGAGAGAGAGAGAGATTTTTTTATTGTCTCGTAGTGTGAAGCGAAGCAACATGACACTGGGATTCATATTCATACATATGAACCAGTGAGACCAACAGACTAACTGACAGGCAGCGATGCAGATGAAGAGATGTGCCATCGCACAATTTTAATGTCCTCTCCTTTTTGTTGTCAAATTAAGCACTTCACAAAACACTATGGAACACCTGCAAATAACTGTTTGTGATGGAAAGGTATCGTTAAAATATGATATAGGCTTAATTGATACTCTATTTATATTTCATGTAGTAATTTACCGATAAAACATTTATATTAGTAGCTATATTTGATGTGGAATATTCGACATATAAGATACAAATCCATAATTGATAATTAGGTATGCTTGCGCACGAGTTCCTAATATATTAGTGTTAAGTGCATTGTGATCACTACAAAATAATTTGGACTCTACATTTTTGTTTTCATTAAAAACTCGAAACCTGTTCTGGAAACGTAGTGCATTGTTATTGGCCAACACTGGATGTGCGAAATCTTTTTTTTTTAAATATCTGCTTCTCCGCCTATCAGCATGCCTCACTCTTCCTCTCTCCCTTCCCTGTCTCTCTCTGTCTTTCTCTGTCTGTCTGTCTGCTGTCTGCCTGTCTGCCTGTCTGTCTGTCTCTCTCTCTCTCTCTCTCTCTCTCTCTCTCTCTCTCTCTCTCTCTCTCTCTCTCTCTCTCTCTCTCTCTCTCTCTCTCTCTCTCTCTCTCTCTCTCTCTCTCTCTCTCTCTCTCTCTCTCTCTCTCTCTCTCTCTCTCACGCTTTATGATCTGCGCGGATAGGCGAGGCTTAGTGTAATTATGGATGAGGATGACATGGGAACATGGCCCTGTTCATTATAACATTGTTTAATTCTCTCTCTCTCTCTCTCTCTCTCTCTCTCTCTCTCTCTCTCTCTCTCTCTCTCTCTCTCTCTCTCTCTCTCTCTCTCTCTCTCTCTCTCTCTCTCTCTCTCTCTCTCTCTCTCTCTCTCTCTCTCTCTCTCTCTCCACTGATTTATTTCGTTTTCTATGGCATGCAGCTACTTGCTTGGGAAAATTCGGAATCTTCTCTGGAAAATTCTTAATTTCCCCAAGGATGATTCGGAATCTTCCCAGCCTTGGGAAAACTCGGAATCTTCGCAGGAAAAAGATTTTTCCCGGGAAGATTCCGATTTCCCCCGGATATGTCACAGTAGAAACTGGAATCCAGTTGCATTCGGAATCCTAATTTCTACTGGACATTTTCTAGTAGAAATTGGAATTCTGATTTCTACTAGTACAAATCGTAATTCCGATTTGTACTGACATCCAGTAGAAAATGGAATCCAGTACAAATTGGAATCAACATATTGTTTCAGTTATAAGAGAAGAAAGACAAAACGAGGGTGGAGTTGATATTTAAGAGCAGTGATCATTGAATTGTAATCCCTTTGACTGCAGCACTAGAAAAGACAACATAATCCATTGGGCTGCAGCACTAGAAAACACAGTACAACCTTATCCCTTTTGCAGCCGAAAGGACTATGTTGCACTGTCTTTTATAGTGCTGCAGCCAAAGGGATTAGGTTGTCTTTTGTAGTGCTGCAGCCAAAGGGATTAGGTTGTCTTTTCTAGTGCTGCAGCCAAAGGGATTAGGTTGTTTTTTTCTAGTCCTGCAGCCAACAGGACTATGTTGTCTTTTCTAGTGCTGCAGCCAAAGGGATTGGGTTGTCTTTTCTAGTGCTGCAGCCAAAGGGATTAGGCTGCACTGTCTTTAATAGTGCTGCAGCCAAAGGGATTAGGTTGTATTTTCTAGTGCTGCAGCCGAAGGGACTAGGTTGTCTTTTCTAGTGCTGCAGCCAAAGGGATTAGGTTTTTTTAATTTTCTAGTCCTGCAGCGAACATGACTATGTTGTCTTTTCTAGTGCTGCAGCCAAAGGGATTGGGTTGTCTTTTCTAGTGCTGCAGCCAAAGGGACTAGGTTGCACTGTCTTTTCTAGTGCTGCAGCCAAAGGGATTAGGTTGTTGTCTTTTCTAGTGCTGCAGCCAAAGGGACTAGGTTGTCTTTTCTAGTGCTGCAGCCAAAGGGATTAGGTTGGTTTTTTTCTAGTCCTGTAGCCAACAGGACTGTCTTTTCTAGTGCTGCAGCCAAAGGGATTAGGTTTTTTTTAATTTTCTAGTCCTGCAGCGAACATGACTATGTTGTCTTTTCTAGTGCTGCAGCCAAAAGGATTAGGTTGTCTTTTCTAGTGCTGCAGCCAAAGGGACTAGGTTGCACTGTCTTTTCTAGTGCTGCAGCCAAAGGGATTAGGTTGTCTTTTGTAGTGCTGCAGCCAAAGGGATTAGGTTGTCTTTTCTAGTGCTGCAGCCAAAGGGATTAGGTTGTAGTGTAAAGGGATTAGGTTGTCTTTTCTAGTGCTGC
>JAGGCT020002237.1:25000-27500 GCA_017654935.2 Phymorhynchus buccinoides
CAATATTGATTACTTCACTCTCTTTACTATCAATAAAAAAGGCCACAATATTGATCACTTCAGTCTCTTTACTATCAACAAGAAACAAGACCACAATATTGATCACATCACTCTCTTTACTATCAATAAAAAAGACCACAATATTGATCACTTCACTCTCTTTACTATCAACCAGAAACAAGACCACAATATTGATCATCATCACTCTCTTTACTATCAATAAAAAAAAAGACCACAATATTGATTAGCTTCACTCTCTTTACTATCAATCAAAAAGACAACAATATTGATCAGCTTCACTCTCTTTACTATTTACTATCAATCACACTCTCTTTACTATCAAAAAAAGACAACAATATTGATCAGCTTCACTCTCTTTACTATCAATCAAAAAGACAACAATATCGATCACCTTCACTCTCTTTACTATCAATAAAAAAAAGACCACAATATTGATCATCTTTACTATCAATCCAAAAAGACCCACAATATCGATCGGCTTCACTCTCTTTACTATCAACCAGAAACAAGACAATACTATTGATCATCTTCACTCTCTTTACTATCAATCAAAACAGATCACAATATTGATCATCTTCACTCTCTTTACAATCAATCAAAAAAGATTACAATATTGATTAGCTTCACTCTCTTTACTATCAATAAAAAAAAGACCACAATATTGATCATCATCTCTTGACTATCCATCAAAATAAAATTAAATATTATTTTTTTTAAACAAATCGTGTTATGTTTTGGATTCTGATGAAAATTTATGTCATCCGTTCCCCAATAACTAAAGCATCCGTAATCATACGCATCAAATCTTCCCATGACAAATGAAATGAAATAGAAACACCCAGAGGTGCTAATGGGACCCAGAGATGCACCAGCCACGCCCATCCCATCAACGCGAGAGCAGCCCTGCTCCAGCCTTGGAAGTCCGTGTTGTGTTACTGGGGAGCAGGCACACACGGGATATTCCATAAAGTATACAAGGCGCATAGCTACTCCCGGCTTGGTGACCATCGGATACGATACAAAGGAGTCCTTGCGAAAATTTCGCATTTAATGTCCCCATGGGCGTTAGTCCATTTTTCATGACTGCAGAGCCCACCAGCAAAAGACACCCACCCACTCAGAAACCAGAACGCATCCAACAGCCCCCCAAAAGGACAGGCGAGGCCAGTGCATCCCTGGACAAAGTCACAGGCTCTCGCCTTACGGACCTATATGCCTCAGAAGAGAGTCACAGAAAGTAACCCCCTCCCTTTCCTTCCTCATCAGTCACACAAAAAAAATCGCATGCACAAAAAATGGGTGGCGCGCCTCTGGCTGCGACGCGCTCTCCAGGTGGGAGTAGCCCGAATTTCACAGAGACGCCTCTGTGACTATCAAGTACCTGATACCTAATATCTAATATGCAGGAAAAGACATTGGCTTATTTCTACCAACAGACTCCTGCAGTAGATGAGTGGGAATCAATGAAGAGTAACTCGACCGTTGATTGGACAATATTAGCAGGGACGTATGTTTATGGTTACCGTACTCTGACACTTTCTGGCCGATTTGCCCCCCCCCCACCCCACCCCACCCCACCTCCTTTATCCCGCCCCTCCCCTCTTTCCTACCTATCCACCCCACCCCACCCACATCCCTGCGTCCGGCAATTGGACAATATTAACAGGGACGTATGTTTATGGTTACTGTACTCTGACACTTTTTAGCCAATACTTTGATTACCCCCCCCCCCACCCCACCCTATCCACCCCACCCCACCCACACCTCCAATATTTTTGCCCCGCCCCCCCCCCCCCCACCCCACCCCCGCTTTCCTACCTATCCACCCCACCTATCCACCCCCACCCACATCCCTGCGTCCGGCAATTGGACAATATTAACAGGGACGTATGTTTATGGTTACTGTACTCTGACACTTTTTAGCCAATAATTTGATTACCCCCCCCCCCCCCACCCCACCCCACCTCCTTTGCCCCGCCCCTCCCCCTTTTCATATCTACCCCCCCCCCCCCCCCCCCCCCTAGCGTCCAGCATTCTTCTTGCTTCTATATATTCCCTCTTCTTTTTCTTCCTCTCCATGTTTGCTGCCAGCAAACATCATTCTCGTGTATGTCTTGATTAGCTTGAGCATAATACTAGGTTTAGGCCTCTCTGTTCACGTTAACAATATTCACACAAAAATCACTATTTCCCCATAGCAACACAGTGAGTTGTAAATCATATAAATGTCTGTGAACATGTTGGTACTATTATTATTATTATTATTATTATTATTATTATTATTATTATTATTATCATTATTATCATTATTATCATTATTATTATTTGCTCTAGTCAATTTTGTAATATTTCCATTTAAAGAGGTTATGCGTGTTTTGGTTTCTCTGTATATTTTGAGGAATACAGGGTAGTAACTAAACAAAATATGTTCATAAAAGTTTGTGATTAATCCGGATTGTTATTTACATGCAGTGACTTT
>JAGGCT020002238.1:0-42500 GCA_017654935.2 Phymorhynchus buccinoides
TGCCTTTACCGTCAAATGCCTGAAAACAGAAATCAAGAATAAAACAAGAGGCAAAGCCTTCAAGACTCACTCGAATAGGAACATGTGGGACAGCAACAAACAAAGATTGAGGGGGGTGTATAAAGTACAAGATTGCCAATAAAATGTTAAAGTACAAATGAAACTATTGTTAATGGACACAACTTAAAAATTAAAAAAAAGTGCCTGTGCCGAGAATCAGACCGGAACCATTGGCATGACAGACAGACACTCTACCAGTGAGCTGTCGAGGCTTTCAGTGGTGACGAGTTTCTTAACTCATGTTGCTTGTTGAATATTCTCTAACCCACTAATCTAAAATGTTATCTGTTTGTTCTCTGTTTACAGTGTTGTCTACTGCATTTAATTATTCAAATCATTATTGTTTGAAAGCTTGCATAGACATCTATATATGTGTGCAAAGTTTGAACAATGTATGCCTTCTATTTCCCGAGAAAATGCCAGCGTTAAAGTTTGGAGATTAGACCACGGACGCAACACACACACATACACACAACCGAACTATCATACTATAGACTCATTTCGATTTTTTTAAAAAGAATTTACATTATCAGCTACCATTTGTAAAGCATTTTCACTGTTCTAGAAACGGGGACCCCCTTACCCTTACCACCCCATTACATCTATAATAGCAATAATATTGAAACCAAATACCACTCTAAGGCACAATAATTTTGTTGATCATAATGTCAAACAAAAAATACTGTTACATGCACACAAAAACACGATAAACTATCATCAGAACAAATTACGTAAGTCACAATGAATAAAAATACAAACTTACAACGGTATTCGAAACGTGTAGCCTATTATTAGTAACAAATATAGCAGGCAAAAGGCTTAATTAAAAGCCTATCAGCCTTCAACTGATATGATACACACACACACACACAATACATACTTAAAAGGCGAGTAGTATTCACTGGCCCGGAAGCCTTCTATTGAAGAGTGTGGTAGGTCTGTCCCCATGTAGTGATACAACAGGATGATGTCCATGATGATGTAGTAAATCAGGACAATCACCAGGCATTTGGCTTCGGTACGCAGGCCACGGATCACGGACACCATGATCATGTCAGTCTATATGCAAAACCAACCTGCCTGCACAGAAAAATCAAATACAAAAATGTAACAAACAGACGAACATAAAATAACCAAGCCTTAACTCATTCAAGTCGTTCCGGCCATATATGTCCAGAATGTGTGAATGGTGTGTGATGCCACAAAACCGCGTCTACTTAAAAATAATTGACATCTACTCATTGAGTTCTTTGATTTATGTTGAGCGCCGATGTGTTTGTATATACAGTCCCAGTCCACATATTTGTGTCGTTTCCGGTTATGCCTTCTTCTCTAGTAGATCAAGTCCTAACTTTCAGACAAGATTGTGAAAAGTGTGGGGCCTGTTGATATCAGTTGGAGCTTCAATAATGACGTCATATCAGTCTACTTTCATGACGTCATTTCTTAAACCCTGTCATTCCGTAGATTTTCTTCCAGGGCATAGGAAATAACATGAGTCGCAGAGACAGTCACTTTTTCAATAGACTCAAAAGAATGATTGTATCATCTACATAGAAATGCAGTGAAAGTATTTAATACAGCCAAAGAATGGAAAATAGGCCACACAACAGTGTTCAATTTGATTTTTTGTTCTTCAACACATGATGAAGGTGAATGCATGCCCCTCATTTGCACAAGGAAACTTCTACCATAAAAATCGAAAGTTCAATTTTCAAACTTGTACACAAAAATTCTAGAGGGTCTGAGACATATATATAACCTATATTTTTAGCAATTGCAAGGCAAGACAATTGTTTTAGTCAAGTGTCAGGAAAATTCCCAAATAGCAATGGTTCCAAAAGTGATGAGTTTAAAAGAACATGGTTATGAAGGAGATCAACGGAAATAAACGGTTAGTATATGTCAAGGAGGAGAAGTGGTAAAGTGTGGTAGGAGGATGGGACCAAGTAACCTTTACTGATGAAACCAAGATAAAAGTTGACAAAATGCAGTGTGTGTGTGTGTCAGGAAAAGAGCCGATAAAGAGGTTTTACTGCACACGCCAAGCCATATTCTAACCAAGTGGTAACTTTGAGGCTCTAGTAAGCTGTTTTCTAGCCCATTAATAGATCCGATTGTGTTTGTCGATTAAAATATGAACAATGGGCTGTGTATCTGCATGCTGGATGAAAACCTGAATCTTTCTGTATATCCCCACAGACTTGGTCAAGATTCAATAATAAAAACTGACACTAGCCCACTTTATGAAGCGTTTGCAGTCACGAGATTAAAGGGAAGGAATACAATCACGACATCCCTGTGACTGACATAGAGTCCAGATCTAAATTTGATCAAAAACGGCTGACTTCTGTTGAAAAGAAAACAGTGAGGGGGCTGTGTTTAAATTATAAACATTTAGGACTGCCTCTGATTTTTACAGGGTGTACACGCTGACGTCATTATGACGTCACCATAGCCACCTAAAAGTAAAACATAATTCTTAGAAGATCCGTGGAGTATAGACAGTGAAATATCACCACCCCAAATGCTAACGCAATCAAGCAATTAACTGATTTTCTGTGATTTTTTAAAGTCCACTCATGATTTTGTGCAGTCATGCTGTCCAACCTAAAACGACACAAACATTAGTGGCCCAAGACTGTGTGATACTCTTATTTGTTATACTCTTAACATGTTATTTATTTATATTATAGACCATTATGTCCTAACTAGTCTTTGATTTTATAATCAATCCTGGATGTGATAATTAATCTTGGATTTGATTATTAATATTGGTTGGAGTAACAATTGCTGCTGGATGGTACTGGTATTTGGTCAAGTGGATGATTATGTGTGTGTGTGTGTGTGTGTGTGTGTGTGTGTGTGTGTGTGTGTGTGTGTGTGTGTGTGATGATCTACTGATTAATAACTGTGTTATTGATCTCTGGTTTAATTGATAATGACTGTGATAACTGATATTGCCTTTTTTTTAAATTGTTGGTGATGATGTTAAATAGCTGGAGGGGGGGGGGGGGGGGGGGTATGTGTGTGTGTACATAAGTGTGTGTATTATATACACACAGGCAGACTGAAGAGTCTTTCACAAGACGAAACAGCTGTCTTTGCATAGGCAATGTCTATCTCCCCCATTGGGAGAAAAGGTAAATCAGCACATTATTTTATTTTCTTCTTTTCAGAACACAGAACAAATTGTAAAGTTAAAGTTAAAGTAATTGAGTTTGTTTCTTAGGTTCACAAACGCATACATTGGACACAAAAAAAGTTTTATTAAAGCAAACTATATATATATATATATATATATATATAAGAAGAAAGTTTAATGGTGTTTTTTTTTTTTTCTTCTTCAATTCTTGATCGTTGATATATAACACAAAAGGAAAGAAAACTCCAACAAATCCATGGTGGTTCCAATTATAATTTCAAGCTTTCGAGAGGTGTCCTCTCGTCTTCAGGCATGACACACATATATATATGTGTGTGTATGTGTATGTATACTACGTGTGTGTGTGTGTGTGTGTGTGTGTGTGTGTGTGTGTGTGTGTGTGTGTGTGTGTGCAGAATATTGTGTGCAAGAGTACATGTTTATTGCATAATTATGGATTATATTATAATGCCATTTTAAAATTTAAAATTTTTTTGTGTGTGCAATATATGTTATGCTATTATTTGTTGCAATGTGCAATTTTAAGTTCGTGCGCATGCGTGTGTGTGTGTAATCATATCTGTTATCAGTTTGTTTTTACTCTGCTTGCAGATGTTGTAGAAATTTTGTTTCTATTTAAACCATGTCTTAATGGACAATAAAGTTTTTGAATTGAATTGAATTGAATATGTACGTGTGCGCACGCTGTTTTGTTTGTAAACATGTCGATATGATGCAGTATTACGTGAATTCTATTCTAGTATGTGGGATAGCCAATTATGGAAAAGTGTCATCGGGACTGTGTTAATCACTTTGCTATTCGGCAATTTCACTTACCATTGTAATAAACTTTGGGGTTTTCTGTGGAATGTTTTCATAATTCAGCCCTACCATTCGGTGTTATGATCATTCTGCCTTCACCATTCAGCATTTTTCGGTATGTTTTGACCATTCTGCATTCACCATTCGACATTTTCCGGTATTTTCTGGCATTTTCCGGTGTATAGACACACCGATTACAGGAAGCTTTCTTTCTTCCCCAGGGCTGTAGTAGTACTAGTAGTAGTAGTAGTAGTACTAGTAGGGACAGGCTCTCAAGCCTAGGCCTCGCGGCCTATATAACGTCCCCTCTTTGGCAATGACGTTGCAAAAATTATTTTGGGTCAGAGCAAGTTTTTGATAGACAATCAGTCAAAATCATTAAAAAGACTGAAATTTCTGACTGGAATCCAGAAGATTTTTAAAGGTGTTAATATTAGTTGCAAACTTGATGTTAGTACTTAGTTCATTCCAATGAACAGCAACTCTATAAAATGAAAATTTTCTTCTATTACTTTGACAATATTGAATATCTAATAAAGATTTTGCCTTCTGACTTTCTCCTGATGTTAAAAATAAAGATAATCTTTAGAGACTGGTGATTTACCTAATGATTGGAGAACAGCAGAGGTAATAGCTATTCATAAAAAGGGACAAAAATCAGACCCTGGTAATTATCGTCCGGTAAGTCTGACTTGTATTGCTTGTAAAGTATTAGAAGGCTTAGTTAGAGATGCTGTTGTGTCTCACTTCAGTGATAATGACTTATATGTAAATTGTCAACATGGTTTTCGAAAAAAAAGATCCTGTGTAACGCAGTTATTGGAAGTTATGGAAAATTTAACCTTACTTACTGATCAGGGCCATAGTGTAGATGTAATATATTTGGATTTTAGAAAGGCATTTGACACGGTACCGCATGAGAGGTTATTAGTCAAATTAGCTGCTTATGGAATTTGTGGTAAATTGATTAACTGGATCAGTAACTTTTTAAAAGAAAGATCACAACATGTTAGAGTAGGAGTGGATAAATCAGTAGAGAGTAGTGTCCTCAGTGGAATTCCCCAGGGAAGTATACTTGGTCCTATTCTATTTACTATATTTATTAATGATCTGCCAGATAATGTTATTAGTGCTTGTAAAATTTTTGTGTGATGACACAAAAATCTATAATAGCTCATCTTGCAGTACCACTTTACAAAATGACATTTACTGTTTGCAGGATTGGTCCGATACCTGGAATTTATATTTTAATGTATCAAAATGTGGTGTGTTACATATTGGTAAAAACAATCAGAATGTTGAATATGAAATGAGACTCAATGATGGAATTCAGCAGATAAATACTGTCACAGAAGAGAAAGATTTGGGTGTTACCTTTGATAACAAATTATCATTTGATCCTCATATACAGAGAGTGGTGGGCAAAGCAAACCAGATGTTGGGAATTATTAAAAGAAGTTTCACTTATCTTGATAAAGACACTTTTCTAAAACTATATAAATCTTTTGTAAGGCCACATCTGGAATATGCTAATGCTATATCAGTATATGGTGTCCTTTTTTGAAAAGGCAGTCTAATCAAATAGAAAAAGTTCAAAGACGGGCCACAAAACTGCTAAAAGAATGTAAAAACATGTCATATATTGAAAGGCTAAGATACCTAAACTTACACTCTCTTAAGGGTAGGAGGTTGAGAGGCAGCCTTATACAAACTTATAAGATCTTCCATGGTATTGATGACATCAATTTTGAAACTTTCTTTTCTGTTCCACAATTTAACATCACGAGAAAGTCAGAAGGCAAAATCTTTATTAGATATTGTCAAAGTAATAGAAGAAAATTTTCATTTTCTTATAGAGTTGCTGTTCATTGGAATGAACTAACGTAAGTACTAACATCAAGTTTGCAACTAATATTAACACCTTTAAAAATCTTCTGGATTCCAGTCAGAAATTTCAGTCTTTTTAATGATTTTGACTGATTGTCTTTCAAAAACTTGCTCAGACCCAAAATAATTTTTGCAACATCATTGCCAAAGAGGGGACGTTATAATAGCCGCGAGGCCTAGGCTTAAGAGCCTGTCCCTACTACTACTACTACTAGAAAAGAAAGTTTCAAAATTGATGTCATCAATACCATGTGAGTGGAACAGCCTTCCACCTGAGGCAATAACATCTGCCTAGGTGGAGGTCTTCAAAGCCCAGATTTAACCCCCCTCCCATCCCCTCTTCCCCCCTCACTTCCCATTCCCTGGAGCTGATCATCTGGGCAGCGCTTACTCCCTACAGATTGATTTCTATACCGGAAACCCCGTTTGTAATGCATCATAGCCGTCAATAGGATGACGTAGGATGCTAAGCGAAAGAAAAAGAAGAAGATACGTATATGATTCACACCCACACCCCACCCACACACCCATACTGGCATACGTAGGGTGGTTATAAAATTTTAAAAAAATATTTACTTTTTGTCAAATCCTAATGAAATTTATGTCATTGGAAAGAGCCCGACAAGACCTTTAAAATGATACCCAAATTATCAAAATCGGTCGAAAATTGAGAAAGTTACGACGTTTTAAAATGTTAGCTTTTTTTACATGAGCTATATAAGAAAAAGTTGATCAAGATTACCGGCCCTTACCGTATCAAGGTTTGGATGAATAAAACAGCCATAACTTTTTCTTTTTTTTACCAATAAACAAAACATTGGTACCAAAATAAAGCTTATTCAAAGGGGCAACATCAACCCCAAACATTAGACAGATTAGGCCTAAGCTTTTTGTGCGACTCACAAGATCGCAACATCAACATGCGCGTGACAGAAAACATGTCCGACAGTCTTCGACGTAACACCTCCCGACTTGTGGAGACCTTGAGCAGCATTGAGATTTATTCTAGATGCACCAAATTTGGTGTACTTGTAGAAAAATAATTAAATGTAACTGCGCATTTGTTTTAAAGAATTATATAATTACCGTTCAGAAATGATAAACGAATGAATTGGACCCAAATATTGGATCGCTTGTCTCTCGCGATCGGCCGTCTTAGCGTAAAAAAAAGATCGTTCCCGAATGACCGAGTAGGTGTCTGCTTCCCGAAAGAAAGAAACTCGGATGGTCAGCGCCAAGAATAACCACCAATAAAAACAAGCAAAGGAAGTGACCGTTTGGCACATAGCCAAAATCGCGGTTCGGATTTTCAACGAGAAAAATCGCTGCGGCTTGACCTAATTCCGTCGTTCCTACATACGGTCTACCTGGGGTTGCCATTCATTGATTCCGTGATTGAATTAATTTTATGAAAGAGCATGGCATTCCAAAGCTGAAAAATCAGTCACATACTCACGCGTATTTCAAAATGGTGCCAACTTGTTCCACTAGCTGAAGAAAATCTACACGGTCACACGTCGACCACAAACGATTCTTTCTAAACGCATTATACAAGTTTAGGGGTGTAATACGCATTTGGCATATCCCTGTTTGGCTTGATCCGAGTATGACTTAAGTTAACTGGCTGTACACCCATGCAATCATTAATTATTCTACAAGGGGACAAAAAAAAAAAGAAGTGTCTATCACGAGCGAGGCTCGGTGTGTTACAATATAGGGATGTTTTTTGCGTGCTTTACATTACTTTGTATGTGTTTATTTTCGTTTTCCATTTTTCTACTTTTATAAATGTATTCTGTCCAGAGGGCTGGATGTAAAAAAGCATGTTATTGCTTACTCTATTACCCTCTATAAATAAAATTCAATCAATCAATCAATCAATCACCCGTTTTGCTCTGATGCTTTCAGAATGAAGTCATGGAAACGATGATGAAGGTGAGTTTAGCGTCCTATTAGGTGTTGCCTCTTAATGTGACCTTCAACTTTGTGCTGAGGTCAGAGGTCCTAGTCCATAAAGCAAAACTTTGCTAAATTCTTTTTTTTTCACAGGTCAGGTCTTCTTCTTCTTTTTCTTGGCTATGCGTGGCCACAATCAACACTTTGATTATTTTGCCACGGAACCGGGGAGGTTCTATACCACTTTTGAAGGCCTGAGAAGAAATAGTGTGACAGAAGAGGGGATAGATAAAAGAGAACCATAAGCCTAGCCAACTGTTGATCTGCTGGGTTGTCGGAAGGAGGGGTAGTGGGGATGGGGCGGAGGGGAGGAGGGGAAGAAAACCAGGGAGGGGAGGAGGGGAGAGTATTGTAGCTTGTTAGTCCGATGACCCCAGAGTGGGGCCATCAGTCTGCAGCAGGAGGTTGTCCACTGAGGCGTTGCCAGACTCAGTCTGGTCACGAAGCCCTCTGGGGTTCTGGCCTCAACTGCTGCTGGTGGCATGACGTTCCTCTCCCTGATGGTACGTGGGGAAAAGGAACTTTGTTTGTACTGTGTGCAGCACTGGGGAGACAAGGAATCGTTGTGAGTGTCCTCTTCTTTGTCGCTCTGGCTGTGGTTCAAGCTTGGTTTTGTGAATGCTCACCAGCGATGATGGTGAGATTAGCGTCCAATCGGTCAGAGACCCTTATGGACAGTATTCCTGAAGATTGGATCTTCTTGTTGATGAGGTGATGATGGTGATGATGGTGACGAGGAAGGGTCGCCTGGGTCGTACTGGTAGCTGCCCTGGTGTAGGCTGTTGTATATTGGTTTAATCCAGAAAGCCTAGTCGTGGCTGGCCGGATGAACAAGTTTGTGCTGAGCTGTGTGTGTGTGTCACAGTGTGAGTGTGTGTCTCTATCTGTATGTCCGTTAATGTGTCTATCTGACAGCACTTTCTATTTGAAAACAGACGTATACATTGTATCTTATATTTGCATCAAATCTTTTTTTTTAAACATTTTCTGTCGTTAACATTATTTCTTCGTTGTCTTTTGAGTAGATTATAAATAATAATTATGGCGCTTAATCTTTAAAATAAGAAGAAGCCAGAAGCGCATACAATCATAATAATAAAGAATACAAAAAGAATGAAATAATAGATGACACAAATACTCACACACATACACACACACGTACACAAGCATGCACGCACGCCAACGCACACACATGTATACAAACACAAACCACACCACAGCATTTTCATAATGCAGCAAAATTTATTGGATTTCCTTCAGACAAGAAACAATCTAATCAGCAGCAGCCAAGAGTATTTCTTTTCTTAACCCTTTCACTGCCAATGTCGCATTTTGGCACCACAATGATTTAATACTTGTGTCATTAAAACTCTTGAATCAGGGTCTATTATTCAATAATATTGTGCTCCTAAATTTGGGCACTAAGGATTGACCCTATTCTAAATGTGTCACAGAAAAATCGCACAATATTGCAAATGAAATATTTCTGTAACCAAAATACATTTCATGGAAACGTTTGGTTCAAGATGGCTGGCAGTGAAAGGGTTAAATGACAACCCCAAAACCACATTCCACTTTGCTAAAACACCAGCCCGATGAAAAAAATATTTAAACCATTTTTAGAATTGTGATAGACATTCCATTGCGACTCAAACTGATTGTGTTGTTCTTATAAAAAAAAAATTTTTTTTTAAATATATATTACAAAATATTGTTAAAAAAACCAAAAACCGGAATAGACAAAGGAAGAATAATCAATCTGAATAAATAAACACCCTTAGAATAACTTGAAGCAAACCAATGAAAATATGGTAAAAACACAGAAACATTGTTTTTTTGTTTTTTTCATAAACCAAATTAACCACAGAGATTCAAAACTTTCATTTGAACAAATACCCCCCCCCCCCCAAAAAAAAAAAACCCAATAACAACCACCACCACCACCACAAAAACAACAACCCAATGTACTGTCTGTACTCAAAACAAATACTCACTAAAATAAGACAGATAATTTATCGCAAAAATCTTACTGGCAAGTTGATCAGCTGGAGTACAAACATACATACTTAGATCGGTTGTAGGAGTACCACTTTAAAAAAAAAAAAAGAAAAAAAAAAAAGAGGGGAGTTATCTCTCTCTCTCTTTCTTTTCAAATAAAGAAAATACTATATTAGAGTTAAAGACCCTACAAGGAATTACATTATGTACCATCTAATCCCAAAAATACAAAATCCTGACTAGATTTTAATAAGCAAAAGCAAAGAATGAAAATATGTAAAGTTAGTTACATATTTTACAATATATCAAATGCTGAAAGCTAGTAACATTTTTGACAATGGCATGCTGAAAGCTAGTCACATTTTTGACAAAGGCATGCTGAAAGTTAGTCACATTTTTTACAATGGCATGCTGAAAGTTAGCCACATTTTTGACAATGGCATGCTGAAAGCTGTCACATTTTTGACAAAGGCATGCTGAAAGCTTGTCATATTTTTGACAATGGCATGCTGAAAGTACAATGGCATGCTGAAAGTTAGTCACATTTTTGACAATGGCATGCTGAAAGCTAGTAACATTTTTGACAATGGCATGCTGAAAGTCAGTCACATTTTGGACAATGGCATGCTGAACATTAGTCACATTTTGGACAATGGCATGCTGAACGTTAGTCACATTTTGGACAATGGCATGCTGAAAGCTAGTCACATTTTGGACAATGGCATGTTGAAAGCTAGTCACATTTTGGACAATGGCATGCTGAAAGTTAGTCACATTTTGGACAATGGCATGCTGAAAGCTAGTCACATTTTTGACAATGGCATGCTGAAAGCTAGTCACATTTTGGACAATGGCATGCTGAAAGCTAGTCACATTTTGGACAATGGCATGCTGAAAGCTAGTCACATTTTGGACAATGGCATGTTGAAAGCTAGTCACATTTGTCACAATGGCATCCTGACAGCAGCGAAGGAAACAGCTGCTAACCTGGACAACTGGGCTGGAATTAGTTTATAGGGGACATAATTTGCCCAACGATAGACCCCCCCCCCCCACTCTCTCTCTCTCTCTGCGCCATGAGGAATTTAGGACACATGGCGTTAGGGAAAATTCCTCAACAGCCAACTGATTTCCAAGGCTGCAGCATGACAAGCCAGTGAAATGTCATTCTTCTTCAATCACTAGTTTCCTGCCATATGAGCGCAGATGCGTTGTGCTGCTGTTATGCGCCTAACTAAGAAATAGTTAGGCACATCATGTCTATCTTCGGCTGAAGAAAATCTTTGTTTCTTGAAGGGGAAAAAAGGCAGGAGAATGGACCTATAAGGCAGAATAATAGAAAGATAGTAGATACCAAGTTAGATCATTAAAGTTTGGCAATGATCCAGTCATTTGTAATCTATAAAACATACAGGTATTATGGAGATACCAAAGAAAACTTAATTCTTTAACGCATTTGGTTGCACACTATCATCGCAACGTCATGTCCTACGTGAGTGTATGACGTCATTGAAAATATGTAAGTGCTTTTGACAAAAATCATGGATTCTTGAGCTGACTCGTTCACTTGTTCAGTTGTTGTAACTTCATACAGATGGAACTCAGCAACTATTATAAGAAAATTAATTCCAATTTGACATTTATGGCTGATGGTGCACTTCTTATTGCACAATTAGCGAATGTGTTGAAGTTTTCGATCCTGGAAAATACAGATTCCAAAAATGTAACCCTTTAGTTCACTTTTCTTTTTTAGCCCTGAACGCGCAAAACATGCCTTTTTTTTGTTTTTAACCCTTTCAACGCCAGCCATTTTTCAGCTAAAAATGTTCATTAGCCTTACCTGGGTAGAGAAAAGATTCTGTCTGCAATATTGGGGATTCCTCTGTGACATGCATAAAACAGGGCCTGCCCTTACCTCCCAAAGGTAAGAACATAAGGTCACTGGATACCAGACCCTCATTTGATGCCTTTCAGTGACATGGGTGTAAATCATTGTGGTGCCAAGAGGCGACAGTGGCGACGAAAAGGTAAACTGACTGATGAAGATCCGTTATGACACTGAGAGAAAGAAGCGATAAGAGTGACACTTCTTTTGAGTATAATAAAAAAGATAATGTGGAAACATCTTCTAGTGAGAATGCTCACAACAAAACGGGTACCCAATTTCCTAAACAAAGAAAAGATATAAGGATTGTCCGACGGAAATGCTCGGAAAGTTTGAAGTTTTCTTTGGTATCTCCAGGTGTGTTTTATAGATTACAAATGGCAGGATCATTGCCAAACTTGAAGTCATCACAGAGAACAAAACTTGGCAGTGCTTCTGTCTTCCCTCTTGCTGGCTGAGATGTAGCGGACATTCAAGAACATAAATAAAAAATACATGGTGCTAGAAGAGTTAAAATTCAATGTATTAAAAGTGCATTTTTTACACTGAATATTGTGGATACATTTCACAAACAATTTAACCATCTCTGCATATTAAAAGAAGATTTTGCATTTCACATTATTTCAAGGCGTTAAAAGCACATTTGAAACTTGATTATATTACATAAACTAAGCGGAAAGATGTAAACATCAAAAGCTGAAAGAAAATGAAATGGAATTCAGCAACGTAAATTAAACATGATTCAAAATAATTATCACGATTTATGAGAAAGAGTCAAACATCAAGTGCTGTTCAAAACATTGAGCAACGAACTGTTCATTTTAACAGGATTCAATATCTAACGCATCAAATGTTCATTGAACATTGAACATGATTTTACATTTAACCTTTATTAAAGAAGTTTCAATACCAAACAATAAGAATGCTAAAAGACTGGTAAATTGTTGTGTTGAGCAAAGCAGCACTTAGAATGACAACGATTAAGACATTGATGCACTTCTTTGCACTATAAAATAATAATGCTGCCACCGTAATGCAAAATCATTCAAAAGAAATACCAGTCGCCTTCAAACATCATTGTCACACTCTTTAAAACAGAGTTCTAATAAGAGTAGCAATTATTTTCTTGCCATAGAAATGTAAACACCAAATTTAGCATTGCTTAAAGGAAAATATAAACCCACATCAGATAACATTGATACTGCACAACAGAACTTTCCACATCCGTCCTTATATAAGAGAAGCAGCTCTGAAAATCAGAAAATACCTTCGTTAGACTTTCCTATCTTGAAATTGTCTCTTCTTCCGTGGAATAAATGCGAATATCAACAAAGCTTAATAAACCAAACCACCCGCTACAATTAAAAAGGTTCACGTTATGGCCTCTCATCCCAAGATAACAAACAATTATAAGTCCACGCAAATGTCTTAACTGGTCCAACATTGCTACCTGTTATTTATTTCAGGAGTTAACCCCTTCACTGCCAGAGGAAGACAGAGAAATTATCGCTTTTCTTATTATCAAATTTAAAGACCCACCACGCCAGTGGCCACGTATCAAAATCACGTTTTTCTCATGTTTTCCCTCTTATAGCCAGTAAGAAATCTTCCTAGCATAAGAGGGAATATGACGCGTGATGTGAGGGGGCTATAAAACTAAAAGAGATTTGTTAGACTCAATGTGAGAAAATATTCTAGATACATCTTTCCTCTGACTTGTCTAGACCAAAAACCATCACTGTAGCGCTATGACATCAAAAGTTATGACATCACCAGTGACATCACATACCACCCAGTAGACAGGGACAGGGCAGGGAAGACATTAATTGGAAGAACTTAAGGGCGGATTGGAAGAACAACAATGATTTCATCCCTTTTATTAGACCTAAAACATACCATATTTTACGGACTGTAAGGCTCTTCACACACACACAAGGGGCACACCACACACACCACTTTGAACCTGTACTAACAACCAGGCATGGTAGTGGGGGCAAAGTGGTTTTCAAGGAAAATGGCCGGGGGTCCAATGGGGCCGAAGAAAAAAATTCAATAAATGAGTGAAATTTTCACTTTTTCATGCCATTTCAATGCATTTTTTAATAATTTTGTTTCAAACTGTTTCGCGGATTTTCCACGATTCGCAGAGGTCTACCATGCCTGTAATACTAAATAGTTACTTGATCTATTACTAGTCACAGTAAAGGGCGCAGGGGTGTTGTCTCAAGCTGGAATTCCATATGCGCTATTTTCGCTGGCTTAAATCGCCCGCTACTTTCGACAGCGACGAAAAATGTTGCTTGCAATTCCATTGACGCTACAATCGCCGGCGATTTTCGATGGCGCTATTCAAACATCGCGCTAAAAATCCCGATCGCGCCTTCGGAACTGCAAGCAACGTTTTTCACGAGTACCACATGTTTCTCCACGGTTTTGGAAGCCATGCTGGCTGAACAATCGCGTGATGATTTTGCTCCATCCACTTTCAGACTATTTTCGACGGCGACAGAAATATTTTTTCGCTTCACCAAGCGATAAAATAAAATCGCGAGCGATTTTCGACTGACTGGTCGCGATTATCGCGCTTATGGGTGTACAGAATGAGTTATTGTTGGTGGCAATAAATTTTAACCGCGGGCGATTATCGCTGTCAATTTTCGCCTTTAAAATCGCGCATATGGAATTCTGGCTTCATAGTCTGTAAAATACAGTAAGAAGCCGCCTTCAAATGAAACGCCACCTGGGGTCAAGGACAAAGGGCCATAACTCCAGTGCAATTAAACAGCACATTGATAATGATACCATATTTTTCAGACTATAACTGCATAAGGTGCACCCCTCAAATTTTACACAAAATTCAGATTTTGTTATTACACTTTATCACTAAACTGTGAGTACCGTGACTATAATGCTGTAGAGTGGCACAGTGGTAACGCGTTCACTTCGTGTCAAGTAAACCCGAGTTCGAACCTGGGTACAGGGGATTTTTTCCTCTCATTCTGCACTAGGCCTTAACGGTCTGAACGTGGAGTCTTTCGGATGAGACGATAAACCGAGGTCCCGTGTGCCCATGCACTTAGCATACGTTAAACCCAGTGACAAAAATCGCATGCAAAAAAATAAAAATAATAAAAATAGGGTGGCGTGCCTCTGGCTGTGACGCGCTCTCCGGGTGGGAGCAACCCGAATTTCACAGAGACGCCTCTGTGACTATAAAGTACCTAATACCTAATATAAGCCACAACTGTTATTTTTAAACACCCCCCCCCCCCCCCCCCCCCCCCCTGCAGCTAGTACAGTGCAGCGGCCTAAACATTACTGAAAGTGAAAGTAAACTCAACTCAGTGGAATCCTTTGATTCAGACCTTCGATCTGTGGCCTTGTTCACGGTTGATGACCAAAAAATCACCTTGATTTCGGCATATTTTTCGCAAAATTCACGATCTGTTTCGCGGTCCGACACTTTCGATTTGGCAGTCACCACACCCGCGATCAACTCTAGACTCAACCGGAATCGGACATCGTGCATCGCCACGCTTCCGCGGCTTATGCATTACTTTTTAAAGATTTTTTTTTAAAGTAGGGGGTGCGGCTTATATTACGAAGCGGCTTGTAGCCCGTGAATTACGGTAATATCATAAGTCTCAGTCTAAGAAAACAAAGTAACAATAACAATAACAATAACAATATACGGTATTTATACGGCGCTGAATCTTGATATAAATCAAATCAAAGCGCACACACACGTTAGCATTCATAACGCATTCAAACAAAAATGCAATACAAAGCGAGCACACACGTTTGACATAAATGGTATACAGCAGAAACAGACCTAAAGGCAAGAGAGAGAGAAGAGAAAGAGAGTGGAGCCTCAATCACGAGGGAACAGGTGGGTTTTGAGGTTAGATTTGAAGGCTGAGAGGGTCGGTCGCTGACGGAGGGAAAGAGGAAGTTTGTTCCAAGATGTCGGTCCTGAGACAGCAAAAGAGCGCCGACCAACAGTTGAAAGCTTATACCTAGGGATCTGGAGAGAAAGCGGGTCAGAAACTGAACGTAAAGTGCGAGCTGGCGTATAGATGGAAATATTGTCGCAGAGGTAAGATGGAGCAGCTTTATGGATAGATTTATAGCAAAGGGTGTTTAATTTATACTCAGTATAAGTATTGCCGTATAGTCTGTAAAACATGGCACATAATAACAATTATGGTTTGGTTTTGCAGGTCAGTGGTTCTCTGTAGAAGAAGGCCCCTCTTGTTCCTACAAAAGTTTGCCAGAGTTCTGGGTGTAGCTTTGCATGCATTTCCATTTGAGCTACAATGGCACTGTGTGCAGGCATTTGGTGTTGTTAACGGGATCATTCATAAAATCATATTGTATACAAACATGAACTATCAGATACAAGGAAAATCTATGGCTTAAAAGAGGCTTGAAAGCTCCATTGCGTCCCAACACGTCAGCACACGTTAAACCCAGTGGCAACGAAAAAGTTGTCATTTGGTCAAAATTTAACACACACATACACACACACCAGTTTCCTTCATCAGTCGCACACAAATCGCATGCAAATAATCTTTTTTAAAAAGGGTGGCTCGTCTCTGGCTGCAACGCACTCTCCAGGTGGGAGCAACCTGAATTTCACCGAGACGCCTCTGTGACTATAAAGCACCAAATACCAATTCCACATACCGACATTTTTGTTTGTTTTTTGCATTACAGTGAAACCTCCCTGTTAAAAGACCTTGAAAATCATCCAAAATAAGGTCTCAAGTGGGAGGGAGTTGCAACAGGGAGGTAATTTTAATACTTACAAAGAAGGACAATGCCACAGAAAAGTAGGTTTTATTGGGAGGGAGTCTTAGGAGGGAGTCTTCATAGGGAAGGTCTTAATAGGAGGTTCCACTGTATTTGCTTGGTTTTTGTGTGTGTGTTCATTTTCATTTCATTATTTTTATTTTTATATGACTTAAAATTTATCAACCAAAAAAAGGAATGGTTCCAGCCAAAAACTAGTATAACTATAAGTGCATGGCTTTGTACATCGATTTCTCGGCAAATATGTAGATTTACACCCTCCTGCTCTATATGCCCTTATAAGACCTTCAAAAATCGTCCAAAATGAGGTCTTATAAGGGAGGGGTCTCGCAAGGGAGGTGATTTTAATACTTACAGACAAGGGCAATGTCTCAGAGAAGGAGGTCTTATGTGGGAGGGAGTCTTATATAATGGGGGGGTCTTATAAGGGAGGTTCCACTGTATACGCGTTTCCGATCTGAGATGCCTTTTCTGCGTTTCTCACTTTCTGTCATGTTTCGTGCATTTGCCTCAAATTACTGTCGAGAAATTCAGTAAGGAAAAATTCCAGATTTTAGCTGTCTGGAGCAGACGATCGTATCCAAAGAGAAGCCAAAACGAGGCAATCAGGGGAAGCTACTGAAGTACCCTGATAGCCAGTCTCCCGTGTGAGAGTTGCAGAGTTCAAACCTCGTGTCGGGACTTTATTTTTTTTGTGGTGTTGTTGGATCTGAACGCACGAAACGGGCACTTGAATGGCGAAGCGGGTACTTAAACCGCTACTAACATGGGTTCCAAACATGTAAGGTATAATATTTTTTTAAATAGCTGAATCACATTTGTGTGGTTTCAAACAGCCAAGACAAATATTTTTTTCTTAATTCATATCTCATATAATTAGTACCAAACATATAAAAAAAAATCAAACACGATTTTTCTGTTGTTTCGAAATAAAAATCATAATAAAATATTATCAAAGCAACATAATGCTCTCTGTTGTTATGAAATAAAACTCATAAAGATATCAAAATGTCAAACATAATTTTCTCTGCAATGAACAGTGTTGCGTTTTGGGTGTTCATCTTAAATAATTTTCTGTTGTTAAAAACTACAATTCATAAACATACGTAAATAACTTTACATAAATATAAAACAAACACAAAAGATACAGAAGAAAAGAAAATCCCTCATATAAGAAAAACTAACAATCCTCATATTATGCACAAATTTTGTGTATAATCAACTAATAAATATGTATATAAACCAAAAGAAAATCAAACTGATCAGTCTCTTGTAAAAGACAACAACCCCACTCCACCAAGATAAAGATGGCTAAAAATTATTTGAGATTAGAAGAAATGAAAACAGCAACCCCGTTAAAAACAATTAGCAATATTTGGAGGTTAAAAATTATTTCTTATAATCAGATCAATAAATATTCACATAAATAACATGAAATTCAAACTGATATGTCTTATTTGTAAAAACAACCCACCAAGATAAAGATGGTTAAAAATTATTTCTTATAGTTAGATTAATAAATATTCACATATATAACATGAAATTCAAACTGATATGCTTTATTTGTAAAAACACTGGTCATAATTTCTTGTAATAAAAAATCAATAAGTATTCATATAAATCAAATGAAATTCAAACTGATATGTCTTATTTGTAAAAACACTCCATCAAAATAAAGATGGTCAAAAGTTTGAGCATACACCGATACAGATGGCAGAATTATTAAGGCACCCGCCTGCCAATTCAATGTGTGAGTGACTGGGGTTTGAATCCCAGCCTCGACCTTTCTTCCCAGTTCAACAGGAACAATCGAACTGAACTCCAAGTCTTTCAGATGGGGACTTTATATTAAAGCAATAGACGATTTTCAGAGAAAAAAACTAGGGGAGAGAACTTAATGAAAATTAGAGTTGCTTACCTCGACCAGAGAGGGACAAAACCATAGCAACTTTTGAATTTCATTTCAACCATGATGTCGAACCACAACTGATCGAACTTTGCAAAATGTGACGATTGAATTTCATTTCAACCATGACGTCGAAGAGATAAACCAGGATGCGAGTGAGCGACTCGCAAACATTTTCTAGACAAATGAGGGGTGGCTACAAGTGGCCACAACTGATCGAACTTTGCAAAATGTGACGATTGAATTTCATTTCAACCATAGCGTCAAAGAGATAAACCAGGATGCGAGTGAGTGACTCGCAAACATTTTTTAGACAAATGAGGGGTGGCTACAAGTGGCCACAACTGATCGAACTTTGCAAAATGTGACGATTGAATTTCATTTCAACCATGACGTCGAAGAGATAAACCAGGATGCGAGTGAGCGACTTGCAAACATTTTTCAGACAAATGAGGGGTGGCTACAAGTGGCCACAACTGATCGAACTTTGTAAAATGTGACGTAAATATAAATTACGTCAACTTTAGAATGGCGCACTGTGTTCTTTGTGATGTCTGTCTACTCATAACACACGAGGCGACGGCTACATTAAGCCTACGTTTGTCCCCACTCGGTTAGGCGGGATCATTCACACACACACACCTTGAAATTACTCCCCTTAATTATGTACGCAATATGCATAAAAAAACAGACTTTGTGATGTCCGTCTACTCAAACACACGAGGCGACGGCTACATTAAGCCAATGTTTGTCCCCACTCGGTTAGGCGGGATCATTCACACACACCTTGAAATTACTCCCCTTAATTATTTCCAAAAAAATCCTATTCTGACCCTGTGTGGTTTACACACACACGAAAAAACTACATCAGTGAAAAGCCGATGAGAGCACGGAGAGTTCCGCTGCCTGTTTAAGAACCAAATTGATGTAGCTAGGTTTCCCGAGTCCAATCTCCTCCTCTCCAAAAAGAGTACCACAAGCATCAAAATGTGATGGTGCATGGGAAAAATCCAACATAAGTCGCTCAGATTGTGTTTGAGCTAAAGCCAAAAATAGTCAACAACCCCCAAAATATCTTTTTTTTTCTATTTAGGGCGTATTTGTGTCTATTTTCATGTATTCTATCAGTATCCACAACATGAAAGACAATTTTGAATAATTTCTTTGTTTATTTGATTTTTGATTTTTTTAAATCAAGTCAATAGAAAGAAAGAGGCAACATTTTGACTTCTCTGTCCGATTTTTACAAATGATCTATCTCGAACGCCAAACTTCAAATAATTATATAAAACAAAAACTAGACAAGATAACTCAATTCGGGTTTCTGAGTATTAACAAGGAATCTTAGCTCCATCATGAAAAATTTAAATCTCAATTTATGCCAAAGTTCCACTATGTCTGTTTTCCCATGCACTAAGACAAACGTCAACAGGTGGTTCTTACTTTCTTCCGAATGAGACCAAAAATATCATGCACAACTTATTAGTTAATAATTCAAATTACAAACAAAAACTCAACAAAACAAGCCAAGTTCCTTACTTTCTTCAAACTGAGACAAAATTTAATTAATTATTTTATAATGAAAAAAAGCTCCACAAAACAAGCCAAAAAAGAGTATCACAACCACAGAAAAAATATCAACAGGAGTTGGTCCCTTACTTTCTTATAAATGAGATACAAATTATCATGCACAACTTATTATTTACTCATTCAAATTACAAACAAAAACTCAACAAGCCAAAAAGGGCATCACAACCATAACAAAAAAATCAGCTGAAGTTGGTCCCTTACTTTCTTCCGAATGAGACAAAAATTATCATGCACAACTTTTTTAACCTCTTCACTGCCCTGTCACGGATATTTCCGTCAACTTCCGGTAACCTATAAACTGCCCCGTCACGGAAATATCCGTCATAGGGTTATTCTAAGAGTTTCCCCTTTTCTATCCATATGCTTTCCGCAGTATGTTTGAATGCATGTGAGAGTGTTCTCAAATGATAGTATACTGACAGGCAGAAGTTCTGCACACACGCATTGCAAAAATCATCAAAAATGTAAATCAGATTCAAAATTAATTTTACTTTGGGTAATCCTAAATCATGCAATTGTACACACAGCATGATTTAGGATTACCCAAAGTAAAATTAATTTTGAATCTGATTTACATTTTTGATGATTTTTGCAATGCGTGTGTGCAGAACTTCTGCCTGTCAGTATATATTCAATTCCCTTTCAGAAAGCATAGGTTATATGCACTTTTATTCAGCAGTTTGTGCGATAGACTCGGCAACCTAAAACGGCTTGGCAAATAGTTGCCCCGGAACCGGAAACGGGCTCGGCAGTGAAGGGGTTAGTAAAATTTAAATGAAAAAAAATCACAACCATAAAAAAAAAATTCAGCTGAAGTTGGTTCCTTACTTTCTTCCAAGTGAGCAAAAAATTAATGTGTGCACTAATTATTTATTTAATAATTTAAAAAACTCAACAAAACAAAACCCAAAACATTATCACAACCACAAACAACACATCAGCTTGAGATGATCCCTTACTTTCCTCCAACCAAACCCAAAACATTATCACAACCACAAACAACACATCAGCTTGAGATGATCCCTTACTTTCCTCCAACCAAACCCAAAACATTATCACAACCACAAACAACACATCAGCTTGAGATGATCCCTTACTTTCCTGCAACCGAGACCAAAACATTAACGCACAACTTATTATTTAATAATTTAAATAGAAAAAAAATTCAACAAAACAAACCTGCAAATGTTAAGAATAGCCCTCTCCTCTGTCCCTTCCATTCATTTCAGTTTCAGGTTAGGGTTAGGGTTATAAATAGGGTTTGGGATAGGGTTAGGGATAGGTAATTAGGGTCAGTTCAATCATCAACTTTTATTTGTCGTGTATTTGACACTAAACTGACCCTAAACCTATCCCTAACCCTAACCTGAAACCGTTTAAACCTCACCAAAATAAATTGATGGTATGTTATGAGATTGACACTTAACTGACCCTAAACCTATCCCTAACCCTAACCTGAAACCGTTTAAACGTCACCAAAATAAATTGATGGTATGGTATGAGATTGACACTTAACTGACCCTAAAGCTATCCCTAACCCTAATCCCAAACCTAACCCTAATTGAAACCGTCTGAAATGAATGGAAGGGGCAGAGGAGGTGGCTATTCTTAACATTTGCCAACAAACCAGAGATTATTACATACAACCATAAAAGAAAATATCAGCTGGAGTTGGGTCCCTTACTTTCCTCCAACTCAGAGAAAAATGTTAAGCACCGCTTAATCAACAAATTATCAAAATAAAGAAAACAGCTACAAAGGTTGTACCTGCAAGCGTGGTGTTCTATTGCAATAAGCTATTGCTAATAAGGAATATCATCTTAAAAAGCAAATATAAGAAACAGAAAAAAGACATCAATATGGCACTTTTAAAATTGAAGTCATAAAAACATATTGCGGAAAAACTACAGAAAAAATATAAACATGTTACTTTCAAAATGGGGCTTTACACTACGTCTTGGCGACACAAAAGGGCGATCATTTTCGGACTAACATGACCTGGTGGCAAGTCAGGGGCAGAGAATTTTCTATGGCGATAATCTCGTGTTCACATCTCAGTGCACGAGACAAGGGCAGAGAATTTTCTGTGGCGATAATCTCACGTAGGTGATGTTCACATCTCAGTGCACGAGACAAGGGCAGAGAATTTTCTATGGCGATAATCTCACATAGGTGGTGTTCACATCTCAGTGCACGAGACAGGGGCAGAGAATTTTCAGTATAAAGCCTCATTTAAGTTATAATAAAAAGCTCGACATGATTCTAATAAGATTCTAATAACAAGGCCCCAAACAATTTTTAAAAAAAAAATGAAAGAATGAGCACCATCACATTTGCAATGAAAAGCGAAAAACAAAGCAATAATAAAACTTTCATTTGAGTTTTGACACACATCGTTATACACACTCTCCGTCAGTGCTCTTTTCATTAGTTCTTTCAGTTCCGCAATTATTTGTAATTTTAGCAAAAACAAAAAGAGACAAAAAACGACTACTTTACAAGAAAAAAATGGCAAATAAAATCAATTATGCTGCAAAGATAGATAGATATATACACATCGCTGTGCGCAAGTCATAGAGACGTAAGTCAAAATTGGTCAACTTCTCTTGACGTGTTGGACTTACCAGTTGAACAAGACAAGCTGCATCATCTAACATAGCTGTAAAACAACAATTTGCAAAGACAAAACACCAATGGTCATGCTAAATTAACAACGAGAGGCAAAGCCTTCAAGGCTCACTCGAACAGGCACATGTGGGACAACAAACAAAGATTGAGGGGGATGTCTAAAGCGCAAGATTGCCAATACAATTTTAAAGTACAAATGAAACTATCGTGAATGGATACAACTAAAAAAAAAAAATAATAATAAAAAGTGCCCGTGCCGAGAATCAAACCCAGAACCATTGGCATGACAGACAGACACTCTACCAATGAGCTATCGAGGCTTTCAGTGGTGATGAGTTTCTTAACTCATGTTGCCTGTTGAATACTCTCTAACCCACTAATCTAAAATGTTATCTGTTTACAGTGTTGTTTTAAGTATTTAATTATTCAAATCATTATTGTTTGAAAGCTTGCATAAACATCTATGTGTATGCAAAGTTTGAACAATGTACGCTTTCTATTTCCTGAGAAAATGCCAACGTTAAAGTTTGGAGATTAGACCACGGACGCAACACACACACACACACACACATCCGAACAACTATCATACTATAGACTCACTTCGCAAAAAAATGACGTGATGTGATCTGAAATTGCCGAAATATTGAGTTTTCCATTCCTCAAGCGAAGTGACATCTTTCGAGTTGCGTTTCTTTGTTATCCGCACAGCGATATATTCTATTGAAGGAAAATGAATGGAATGATATTCAACGTTGACAGGATGAGATAACTCACAACCATTGAGGGGGGGGGGGGGGGGGGGAACAAAATTTATATAAAGAGCAACATATTAAAAACTGTTTACAACCAAGTACCGTATTTTACGGACTATAAGGCGATACTTTTTTCCTACACTGAAACCCCTGCGAGGTGTGACCGATAATATAGTCAGAAACTATGATAACAGAATCTGAATTTTGTGTACAATTTGGGGGGTGCGCCTTATAATCAGGTGCGCCTTGTAGTCCGTAAAATACGGCAAATAAAGATACAAATTCAGGTTGACTGACTTTTGTCATGATTGGGTTGCACACCAAATACCCACCCACCCCTTCCCCCTTTATTTCCTATACCCACTTTTCAGTATCATGTTCTTCTTCTCTCTCAACATCCTATTGACGGTTATGATGCATTACAAACGTTTGTCAGCAATTCAAACGAAATTCTAGCTGGCTCCTCAGCAGTACACATTCTTGCAGCCATATTGACACGCTTGATCACTTTGTCTCTAACAAATTGAAAAGAAAAAAAAAAAGCCTCAAAATCGGCCCTACATTTGCTGAATTATTGCTGCAACCCAATCATGGGTGTCTCCATTCCAACAAAGGGAAGTTACTCATTTTCATCAATTTCACTAATAACGATATGATGACTCCCCTTGAATGTGGAAACTTCCGTTCATGGAAGGAAAGGCTTTGGGGGGGATCGAATCCATGGCCAAACTTGATTTATTCCTTTTTCGGTTGCGCTTTTTTTTAATATATACATGTATCAAAAGAGAGAAAAAATAATGGTGAGGGGTCAAATGTATGCCAGTCAGTCGTTTCCGACCATGACTGCCAGATAGCAGAAGGGGCGGATGCTATTCCGGCGGGCTGGGCTAGTTTGGTTATAGTGGAGATGCCTTGTGCCCAGGGGTCAAATAATAAATATGAATGTAATTACAATAGCTTATGAAAGAAATACCAAGATTTTGTTTAAATACTCTTGGGTGATTATTAATATTACTAACAAGACTTGTCTTGTTATCAAATGGCAATTCCAACCATAAGCAATTTCAGCAACAATCAACATAACATTTTTCTTTTATCAGTGTGTTCTTTCCCTTACACTCTCTACAGAATTGTAGAGCAAATATTCTAGTAGAGCAATATATCTACTTATTATGTAGTTATGTCGTTTATGTGTATGTGCATCGTGACCACAAAACAATTATCCTTGTAAAGCACAAAATAAAATGTAATGCTTGATTAAGCATTACTTCTTACATCTGTATTGTTAAAAAATCGGGACTTTACTGGTGTTGCACTGCCTCCGGGCATTGCCTCCAGGATCATTCCCATCATCTTTATATCTACTAATGTCCCATATATGTCTGTTCCAGACCGGAAGACGTTGAACAGATTTTCATTAATTGATTAAGCATCGTCAGTTGACCAAAAAAGATTTGAAAAAATTACTGATTATTTAGATCTATATCTACAGAAAATCATTGATGAAAAAAAAATAACAAAAAATAAAGTCTAATATACTGAGGCCTATTCATTAGCACAAGCCCAGCACACATAACATTATGTGCAAGTTGTTCTAAGCATAAATTAGACTTCAGGCATGGTAGTGGGGGCTAAGTGGTTTTCAAGGAAAATGGCCGGGGGTCCAGGGGGCCGAAGAAAATTCAGTAAATGAGTGAAATGTTAACTTTTTTATGCCATTTCAATGCATTTTTTAATAATTTTGTTTCAAACTGTTTCGCGGATTTTCCGCGATTCGTGGAGGTCTACCATGCCTGGACTTTCAATTTCAACCAATAAAAATGGAAAACATTGGGGTTTTTTAAATACTGGCGCGTTAAAGAACATGAAGGTATGGAAATGGTTCCCAAAACTATGACCGTACTTCCAGGAGCAAGAACTGGGGGTGAACTGTGAGGAGACGCAAAGCAGTAGATGTCACGTTCTGTCGCAACAATAAACTGCTCCACTTTCACAGTGCTCTCCCGTTTTGTTCTTCAACCGTGTTGCGGTTCACATTTGAAGTACGGATCGTATCTGGAAAAAAAAAAGCAAAAAAAAAAAGCCACAAGTCAATACCTCTGCAACGTCTCTCATTCACAGGGGGGCTAGTGAGAGAAGGTCCCAAAACATGAACTAGAATTCCCGGAAAAAAACCTTCAAAACCTGAAATGACAGATTGAAAAACCAAAAACTTCAGAAGACCTGGAAGCCAGATTTCACCTAACATTCATCATCAACCTACAAGGCTTGCAGCCGTTTACAAAACTAAAGTAAATCAAAGGATGGGCTGTTCAACAAAACTAGAGCTGAAATAGCAACCGCTAGCTCCCCCCCCCCCCCCCCCCCCATCATTTTCATATTGACAATGTTCATTAAGAGGCAACAGTCTGCCATTCTCAGGAAAGGGATAGGGTTACCGTTAGGATCAGCCTAGGGTTGTTTCTCATTAACCTGAAAGAAGCAGACTTTAAGATTGAGGATCGTAAACATGAGGGCGGTGTCTAAAGCATAACTTTGCCGACAATAGATTCTGGTCACTCTACGGAAGGAAGGAAGGAAGACACACAGAGAGACAGAAAGACGGAGAAAATGAGACAAAGATGATAGAAAAAGGGGGACCGTAGCGCCACAAGTTCACTCACATATCGGCCGTACATGACGCTGATGGCGTACAAGGAGATGATGAAGGAAAGGCCCAAGTACTGCATAAAGTTGAAAAACTCCTGAGAAAAAAGAAAGAAAAAAACAAACACCACAAAAAACAAATCATCATTTTGTATTAAGCCTTTCAGTAGCAGACGCACATGTAGGCGTGAGACGGAGTGAGACAGAGACAGAGATAGAGAGAGTAATGTTCACTATCTCAATGTTCGCTGCCCATAGCAAAGATCAGGCATAAGATTGAACAAGATTCCCTCCCCCCCCCCCCCCCCGTGTGGATACCGGGGGGTCTTCCGTACAAATAGTTCCCCCACCTTCTGGAAGTTCTGTGCTTGTAACTTCCTCTAATCTGTCTCTCTCTTTGACTGTTATTTTCCTTGCTTCATGTCATCTACTCTTTCTGACTTTTGGCCCATTCTCCTGCCTTTTTTCCAAAAAAAACCTTCCAGTTTTCTCCTTTGAGCTCCTCCGAAATCAGAATTTGTCAGCTGAATGCAGCGAGGAGACCAGTGAAAACTGGAAAACGGACACATACGTACCCATTGTGGCCTTATGGTCCAGGAACACAGAGGAAGAAAAACAAGATTCCCGAACACCAAGTCAGTTTCCGCAACGAAGGAAACAAAAAAAATCATTACTCGTAAAGACTGGGGAATGTGGGGAATGGGACATTTGTGTGCGTGTGTGATTATAATTTGACCCCCTGGGTCAGGGGAAAGTATTATCACTGTGTCATAGTGGGCATTACTAGTTAGCACCTGGCGCTAACACCCCACCTGAGAACAGTTGCAAACTGGTGGGATTCGAACAAAATACCTTCGACTTTATTAGTAGTGATGAATGATTTGTCTATGCTTATTTATTAGTATATTTACATAATACGGAAAAGCTGTTCTTTCATAATAAATGTAGTCTGTTGTTATGTGTAAAACCTTGTGTTTGTGTGCTCTGCTGGTGAGTGTGTGGGTGGATCCTTTGAATCCTTCTTTATGAAGCTAGTCGACCCCCTCTTTTAAGACCTTCAAAAAATCTTGAAAAATCGGTCGTAAAAGAGGGGGGTCTTAAATCAGGGGTGACCAAAACAATGCACTCACTACACCGTATATGACGCACAGCACAAGCATATGTCTCCTCACTACTTTCACCCTTTGCTCAAGAGTGAGCGTCACACGTTTCCTCTTTTTACCCACATCGCTACACTGTGCTTTCTCCGCCATTCTTGAATGAAAGATCCGGAGTAGGCCCTAGCGCAGCTTGAATTAGCGCAGAGAAATCTTGCGAGATCGGACCCTCGCGAGATTGACATTGGCTAACAACAGTGGTACCCCAGCTGTGCGTCGGCTCGAACTGAGGCAGAGAAGGATAGATATCATACGTTTTTGTGACTGATAATTGTCAGAATGTGTTGCATCGGTCGTAAAATCAACAAGATTTACGGTCGTAAAACGCGTTAGAGGGGGAGTCGTAAATGAGGAGGCAAGTTTTGAAGAAAAACGATCCGTCATTCATATTTCGGTCTTAAAAGAGGGGAGGTCGTAAATCAGAGGGCCGTTCGTGAGGGGGTCGACTGTAGTCTGTGTTGGCTCGTGGTCCAACCTGAGCTAACACGTGACAATCGAAAAAGAGAAAAGAGAAAAGAAAGAAGAAAAAAAGAAAACTAGTGAACTGAGATGACGGACATACCCATGCTTTGTCCATCCACACAACCAGTAGAGTGTACTGGAACAGAGCCAGTCCGTTCACCATCTTCCACGTCCACATCAACATGATGGCAGCGCTCGAATGACTGATGTCAAACTGCTGGGCCTAAAAAAAAACAACCACACACACACATACGTAGCTAAAATGTGACCCAGTACCACGAAAGGGACATTAAGTGTCAAACTGGGCATTCTGAGAAATACTTGGGTCTTCCGTACAAATAGTTCCCCCACCTTCTGGAAGTTCTGCGCTTGTAACTTCCTCTAATCTGTTTCTCTCTTTGACTCTGCCTTTTTCCTTGCTTTGTGTCATCCACTATCTTTCTGACTTATTGGCCCATTCTCCCCCCCCCCCCCCCCCCCCCCCCCCCTCCCCCCAAAAATCTTCTATATAGTCTACTCCTTTGAGCTCCTCCGAAATCAGAATGTGTCGGCTGAATGCAGCGAGGACACCAGTGAAAACTGGAAAACGGACACATACGTACCCGTTGTGGCCTTATGGCCTGGGAACGCAAAAGAAGAAGAAAGAAAGAATTGGAAATGCTTCAACACTCACGGACAGAGCGACGTCTTGAATGGGCGTCTGAAACAGTTCCTTCATGTCATGCACGGTGGAGTCCCAGCACTTTGCACCCAGCCCAATGGCCGCCCCCCACATGATGCCCTTGAAGAAGATGGTGCGTTTGCTGACGACGTTCAGCACCTGGACTCCACCACTGTTCACTGCAAAGGCCGTACAAGTTACGTTTTAACTTTGTTCATACTCATCGTCCCAATCAATCAATAACTATCTTGTACTCCCCCCACCCCTCCCCCCTTCTCTCTCTCTCTCTAAAAGCTTTGACATTATTTTTTACTCAGAAGCGACATTCTGCCATGTCTCAGGAAAGCGTGGTGGTGGGTAGGTGGGCTTAAAGTAGAAAAGATATTGACGTCATTGATTGAAATTTAAGATGACGTAAATAATATTTACGTCATATTAGTATTACTGGAGGGGAGAATTCTGTCATGTTGGCTCTTAAAGGCAAACATAAGCCCTCTTGTTGTTTCTTGTTGTTGAATAGAAAAAGCACATATTTGCATTGACCGTGCGAGGCTTTGTGCAGGGTGCACACGGAAACCTCACGCACTTATCATCCGCAAATTAGTAACAGAAAGAAATAAGCGGATGGGATGAAACACGAGCACTTACTTTCTTTTACTTATTTGGGGATAGGTTCATGAGTTTCCCGCGTGTAATGCGCACAGAGCCTCACTCCCGCATCCCTGAAGGTCACGCCAACTCACCCTGCTTCCAAGGCAGTAGGTTTTTTCCCTTGGTGGGACCGATTCGCTTTACAATGTAAAAGTAGATACCCAACATGAGGAAAAATCCCCCTGCTACATCGGAAACCGCATCCACGAGGAAGCCAGATTGTCGCACCGTTTCATAGGTCCCTGCAACAGACAAAACGCATTCGCATTGGTGACCCAGCACCACGAAAGGGACATTAAGTCGATGGGCTAGTTTCTCACAACAGGCTTGCAAAGTCAAAAATCTCTTCTTTTTTTAAATCAATTTTGAGTTCTGGGTATTTCCATGTTCTCGAACATCTTATCTTTTCATATCTATGGTCTCTAAATTAAAAAACATTCTGATCGCTTCTCGGCCTTTTGGCTAAGACAGTGATTCAGGAACATAAATGTTTGTTTATACCCTGGTTGGTTTGTTCAGCCCGTCGTACATGGCGAAAGCCGATACGCGACGTTAAACTGAACTTCCATCCCGTCTCTAAATATTCCAAAAAATGCTTTAAAATTAGTAGGTAAATGCATTTTCTTAGGCTAGGCTACACTTTAGACTGATTTTTCAAAATGGTTGACAGTCATCTTACCAGCTTTAAAAGTGACCCAGCACCACGAAAGGGACATTAAGTCGCTGGGCTGGTTTCTCACAACAGGCTTGGAAAGTCAAAAATCTCATTTTTTGTCAATGTTCAGCTATGGGCATTTTCGTGTTCTCTAACATCTTATCTTTCATATTTATTAAGGATAATCTTTAATACAATCTCTAAATTGTCTGATATAAGTGTTTTAAAACGAGTAGGTCAATGCATTTTCTTCAGTTAGGCTAGCCTTTAGACTGTTTTCTCAAAATGGACGACTCACCCTACTAACTTTAAATGCTCATAACTCTGGAACAGAAAAAGATACAAGAACGGTTCTTGCATCATTAGGAAGAGAATTGAGTTAAGTTTTTTAAAATGTATAAATTTCCAAGAATGTTCAGTTTGACACTTAATGTCCCTTTCGTGATGCTGGGTCATATTTGTTTTACAGAAAGATCTCTTCTAGAGTTCAGATACTTTAACACATTTTCAAGAAAATCTGTTTTTTGAAGCACACAGAGCACCATTCAGTCGCCTTCTCATCACTGCACAGGGCCAGCCAAACTTTTAAAGGAGCACCCTGACGGATGAGTTTTTGTAAGAAACACGTCGAGATCCCCAGAAATACAGCCTTTTCTAGGATCGGAACACTCACTTTGCTCTGGTTTGTTAGAAATTAAACCGTCAAAACGGCGATTCATCCTTGGCGGAGATGCCGGAGAGACGCCATTTTGGATGGGGTGGGTGAAGGTCACTCATTGTGGTTGAAGCGTTTTCTTTTTTTGTAGTGCAGTATAAAAAAAAGGAGCTATTTCCTTTGTTGTGAGCGAAACTCCTTTAGATAAACTGTACAAAATTTAAAAAATAAAAAATAAAAAGGCTTGTATTGCGAAAATTTCGTGCAAACGATTTGGTCTAAACGCAGGCGGCCATTAGAAAAGAGACGGCAAACGCCTTCTCTTTGGGTGAAAGAATTTGACTTCTAGCACCTCCACCAAGGAGGAATTGCCGATTTGACGGCTTGATTTCTGGGAAACCAGAGCAAAGTGAGTGTTGCGATCTCTGTAAAGGGTGTTTTCCTGGTGATCTCAACGTGTTTCTTGCAAAAACTAATCCGTCAGGGTGCCCCTTTAACAATTTTACTCGCCATCTGGGTGAGCAGCTTAAAATTTTGACTCGCCCGAACACATTTCCACTAGACAAGTGTTAAGCGTCGTATCCATAAAAGTATGTTTGCATTGTTTTGGTGTCTTAAGATATTAGTCACTCTATGTCCGGTGATGGAGACAAGATCATGAATAAAGCAGCGTTGAAGCAATATCAATATCTGTTGTGATTAGAGTGCGAAAGGAGCCATCCTAATGCAGTGAGGGGATATAACACAGCCCTTTTTGGCCGGCTTGGACACATACATAGAGGCAACTTCCATCTGGTTGGTCTTAGCAGGAATAAATGCTGGAGGGTTAAAGCAAAGAGGGGGAAAGAAAAGTATCGGTAAAGGTAAAGATGTGCCACCCCCCCTGCATTTCTCGGTTCATTCTATTTTTCCGTTTTTGCCTTTCTTACCATACATAAAGCTGTATTTTAGGAACATTTGTAGCTAATAACCTTTTTGGAATACTAACCCTATCCCTAACCCTAGCCCTAAATCTAACCCTACCCCCCACTATGTTCTGCAGTACACCGCGATTTGTCACAGTTGTGGTTCGTTGCGTTTTTCCGTCTTATAGGGTGGGGGGTAGGGTTAGGTTTAGGGCTAGGGTTAGGGATAGGGTTAGTATTCCAAAAAGGTTATTAGCTAAAAATGTTCCTAAAATACAGCTTTATGTATGGTAAGAAAGGCAATAACGGAAAAATAGAATTAACCGAGATAGGTAGGGGGGGGTGGCACATCTTGACCTTTACCAAAGTCTCAACCTTTTGAGTTGGAATGGCTCCGGTAAACCACGCCGTCCAAGCTATCCAGCCAGGTACGTAACTCAAACAGCAGCACTCCGTAGCGGCGAGTTTTCAGCTGCTCGGACGAGAGCAGCTTCATACAGATGGCCGCTAGGCAGATATGGGTGAAAGAGATCATGTTGGGTGTGATGAAGAAAAACACGTTGCTGAAGTTGGTCAGCGCATCAAAATATTCGGCAGAAATTCCGTTGAAGTAGCGTGTCGTGTGGTCGATCATCAGCGCTTTTACCGTCAAATGCCTGACGACAGAAGAATAATAATTATGGATATTTGTTGCGCTCTTTCTCCAAAGAGCTCAGAGCGCTTACAAACTTAACCTTAGACAACAACAATAACAATAGTAATAAACACAGAACATTCAGAAATAATTATATATATTAAATACAAATCTGATATTTCACATGTGCGCATGCGCACACGCACACACACACACACACAGAAAAGACATTCTTACCCAAAGGCTACTTTACATGCAAGCGCGTACCGAAATCATGAGTGCGACCCAGTCAGCCAACACGGGTAGCAAAATGCAAACCAGACCAAACTGCCAGTCGTTCTGCCAGCCTAGTCCAATCCACATCACATCACCCACAAAAACGAAGAGCATGCAGACAACGCCTGTTACTAGTGTTAGGGCGCGTGAACAACAACTCAACACAGAATCCAAGAAAAGAAATGAATTTACGTTATCAGCTACAATTTTTAATGCATTTTCACTGTTCTAGAAATGGGGGCCCCCCCCAAAAAAAACAAAAAAACGTAATATAATATTAAAATATTGCCATAATTTCTTTTTGACCTCTTAATAGGAATTGTTCGGAAATAATTATGGGGAGTAATTTCATGATGTGTGGGAGTGATCTTGCCTGATTCAATCGGTCAAACAGGGGAAGTCACTCTTCCATCAGCTCTCATAGCCTATCGACTCGTGTGTTTGAGCAGACACAGCACTTAGAACACAGTGCGTCATTCTAAAAAATTATGTCATTTATATTTTTAAGTCACATTTTGCAAGTTTTATCAGTTTGTGGCCACTGGCCACCCCTAATTTTTTCTCAAAAAATGTTTGTAAGTCGCTGACTCGCATCCTGCGGTTTCAAGCTTCGACGCCATTGTTGCACTGTTGCTATGGTATTTGACCGAGTAATGGAGGTAAACAACTCTAATTTTCACGAAGTGCTCGCCCCTAGTTTTTTTTCAGAAAATCATCTATTATAACCTGTGTACTCCTGCACTCTGAAAAATACACATCAACTCTTCTTAAAATTAATAACTTATTTGCTACCAATACCACCCCGCTCTGGCTGTAACTCTTTCCAAGATGCACTCACTGGAAAGATAAAGGTCTGTGTACATGTTAACACTATTCAAAAGATATTTCTATTTCCCCATGGCTACACAGTGAGCTGTAAGTCATATTAAGAGTGGGCCCTTAATGTGGCGGTACCATAGCCGATGAGGTTTAACCGAGGCGTGGTTACCGCTACACCTATCTATATTGCTAAAAACTCGGGACTTTACTGGTGTTGCACTGCCTCCGGGCATTGCAGCCAGTATTGTTCCCACCATCTTTGTATTTACAAATGTCCCATATGTGTCTATGACCGAGAGGACAGAAATGAGAAAATATCATTTTCATCATCATTAAGAGTGGGCTATCAGTGTGTGGCCATGGGGAAATAGAAATATCTCGTGAATAATGTTAACGTGTATGTGAGACCTTAATGGTGGTATTATTTATCATCGAGCAAAGTTTGTTTAAGCTTCTACTACCGGTAGTTTCTGAGAAAATTACAATGTTAATGTAATGTGTGTTCTGTGCGTGTGTGCGTGCATGTTTATGTGTGTGTCACTGTCAGGCATGGGAATTGTCAGAGACAAAAAACTCTGAAAAGCCCCCCCCCCCCTCATTTTTACAGCGTTAAAATATAATATTATCATAAAAATTGAAGTATCTAGTGACTAAAACTTTGCCCTACTTTTTTTCTCTCGCGGAAATCCGCGAATTCGTGGACAATTCCCATGCCTGCACTGTATATGTATGTGTGTGTGTGTGTGTGTGTGTGTGCTTAGGGAGGTGTCTGTGTGTGTCTGTGTGTGAGTGCTGCTTTGTGCATGTGTTGTTGCTGTTTTGTGCATGTGTTGTTGCTGGTTTGTGTCATTCCTTCATACTATTTTTGATGTCTACTTATTGATGAACACTTGGTTGTAAAGCACTTTGGGCTCATTTGAGTAAAGCACTACATAAATGTACTGTTATTATCATTATTATGATTAAAGTTTTGGGGCAAGGTGATCACACACATGCACACACACACACACACTACCCAGGATTCTAATAAAGCTCCTTTTACGAGCTAAAAAAAAAGAGGCTCTATGACTATGAGTCGATTCATTTCAGATGAATAGTCAACTACAAAATGCAGGGGCAATGGAACAGGCACATGTAATAAACTAATATTGCGTTTCCAATCTCTTTATAATCCAACAGACCATGCATAATGTATTCAATTCAATTCAAATTCAAAAAACTTAATTGTCCATTAAAACATGGCTTAAAATGGAAAATGTTCTTCCACAGCATGTGCAAGCAGAGTAAAAACAATCTAATAAAATATATGATTACACACACTCACACACGTGCGCATGAAAGCATGTGAAATTGCACATTACAACAAATAATAGCATAACATATATTGCAATAAACATGAACTCTTACACACAATATTCTGCATACACACACACACATACATACACACACACACATATATATACATACACACACTTATATACACACATATCCACCCCCCCACACACACAGCTATTTAACATAATCCCCAACAATAAATAAATTATTTTAAAAAAAGGCAATATCAATTATCACAGTCATTATTATTAATTAAACCAAAGATCAATAACACAGTTATTAATCAGTAGATCATCACACACACACACACACACACACACATGCACACACACAGAGTCACACACACACACACACATGCGTACACACATGCGTACACACATGCATACACACACACACACACACACACACACACACACACACACACACACACACACACACACACACACACACACACACACACACACACACACACACACACACACACACACACAGAGCACACACACACAGTGCACACACACACACACACACACACACACACACACACACACACACACACACACACACACACACACACACTGTTTTTGTTGTTGTTGTTTTTGTGTGTGGAATATTTGCTTATTTCTTTAATTAATTAATTGTTTACTTGTATCTTTTCTTTTTCTTGTTCGCTACTTTGGAATGTTTAGTTCTTTATTTTTTGTTTACATCATTTTTATGGATGGCTTGTTGAAAAAAAGCATGTTTTTGTTTATACAATGTTCCCATCTGGAAATAAAATTTTGACTTGACTTGACTTGACTTGACACACACATACACACACACACACACAGACACACACACACACACACACATAATCATCCACTTGACCAAATACCAATACCATCCAGCAACAAGTTACTCCAACCAATATTAATGATCAAATCCAAGATTAATTATAAGATCAAAGACTAGTTAGGACATAACGGTCTATAATATCAGTAACTAACATATTAAGAGTATCACATTAAGATTATACATACAGAGTCTGTGATGTTAGCAATATTAAGAACATCAAACACAACATGTTAAGTGTTTCTGAAACTCTGAGAGTGAACCTCACCAGAACAGAATTAGACAGAAGTTTTGAGAGCAGTGTTGGAGTTGTTCAGGATGGCAATTGCGGATGGAATGAAGGAGTGCTTGTATTGGTTCTTTTTTGCCAGGGGCGCACGAAGGCGTCGCCCTGAAGGAAGTATTTGGAAAGAATCATGAAGGGGGTGAGTGGGATCCCGGAGGATTTTGCCTGCCTTACGTCTTGTGAACTCTATGTGAAGATTAGAGAGTTGTTTCTGTTCTTTGTGAATTATTTTAGAGGCTTGTTTGACTATGCGGGTCAGTTGTGATTTGCACTTGACTGTGACATTTCCATACCAAGCAGAAATACTGAAGGTGAGGATGCTTTCAACAAATGATCTGTACACTGATGCTGATATCATTGTTCACTTGAAAATATTTCAGCTTCCTAAGAAGAAAAAGTCTTTGATAGGCTTTTTTGTACACACTATCAACATGGCTGTTAAAACCAAGTCTCTTGTCTAAAATAACACCAAGGTGTTTAAACCTGCTCCACATGTTCACTCTTAAGTTTGGCTGGCCTTACCAGGGAGGCATCCTGCACCCGACTCTCTCCAAAACACAGCTCTTTGGTCTTTTTGACATTGAGTTTAAGAAAACTGGAATTGAACCAGGAGGCAAGATGGTCTATAGATAGAAAGTAATGTGAGAGTGAATCCTCGTCTTTGAGAAGAGCTACTAAAGCCATGTCATCTGCAAATTTAAGTGAGAATAGATGAATTACAGGTTAGTTCGTTTGTGTAAATTGAGAAGAGAATCGGGGACAGGACGCACCCCTGGGGTGCACCAGTATTCAGAACAACTTCGTTAGACAGATACCCACAGACACTGACCCTTTGTGTTCGGTCACGCAAAAATGACCTGATCCATAATACAATACCTGGATTGACCCGAAGGTTAAGCAAACGACTAATGAACAAATGAGGCTGCAAGGTGTTAAAAGCAGAGCTGAAATCCATAAAAAGTACACGGGCAAAAGTACCAGCCTTATCAAGATGACTTAAAATGTGATTCAGTAAGACAATAATTGCATCGTCAACACCTCTTTTTGCCCTGTATGCAAACTGCAGTGGATCCATGTAGTCGGCCACAGTGGCGGTCAGCTGATTGCAGACCACTCTCTCCATACACTTACACAGTATGGAGGTCAACGCTACCGGCCGAAAATCATTCAGCTCCTGCGCCTTAGATTTCTTGGGCACTGGGACAATGGTGGGTGATCTCCAGATGCGGGGAACAAAATGGTTATCTAAAAGCAGTTGAAACAGTTGTGTAAACACCAGACTAAGCTGAGCTGAACATTGCTTCAAAACGTTACCAGTTAAACCATCAGGCCCAGGAGCTTTACTTGGGTTAACATGCAAAAAACAAGAGCGAACCGCTGACTCTGAGACATTCACAGTTAGAAGTAGACAAAAGTGGGTCACACAAATCATCACATTCTTGTTTAAAATCATGAACATCAAAACGTGCATAAAATGCATTAAAATCGTTGCTAAAAGTAACTGGGTCATCACACTGAATCTGCTGTTTATTCCCCCTCCCCATCATTGTATTTAAGCCCTTCCATGCATCTCTCACATCCCCCCCACAAATTTCTCCTCTACTTTACTCTTGTAATGCAGTTTAGCAGTCTTGGCTTTCCTGTTAAAGTCTTTCTCTAGTTCTTTCACTTGTTGTACATCACCATTCAAAAAAGCAACTTTCTTCTCGCTTAGGCAATGTTTTACCTCTTTACAGATCCATGGTTTATTGTTAGGGTAAATAAGTACATTTTTTGTTGCCACAACAATGTCTATGTTAAAACTAACATAAGCAAAGATGGCGTCGGTCAGCCTGTCGTAGTCGGTCTCGCCCTGGAAGAACACGTCCCAGTCCGTCGCCTCGAAGCAGCCTCTCAGCGTCTCTATACTGTCCGCGTCCCAGCGCTGAACAGAGCGTGAGCGCGGGGGTTAACGTTTGACTTGCTGCCGGTACGATGGGAGCAGGTGGACCACGTTATGGTCAGACTGTCCAAGGGGTGGCACCACACGGTCGACGTAGGCATCAGCGATATTGAGATAACACTTGTCCAGAACTTTGTTTCTGCATGTGGGGTGTGTGACATACTGATGAAGGTTAGGAAGGTGTTTTGACAGAACACAGTTGTTAAAATCTCCCAGTAGAAACACAGGCTGGTCACTTTTCAATGCCTTATTATAGTACTCTGTACTGTGATCTGCAGCTGAAGTGAAGTTAGGACCAGGCACATAAACAAGAATCACAGCCAACTGACCAAACTCCCGAGGGAGGTAGTGAGGACGGAATGACACAGTTAATAGCTCATAGTCTGGAGTGCTGACACGGCCACGCACTGTGTAGTTGGTAGCCCATTGTTTGTCAACAATCCCCCACCCACAGTTTTCTCAGTCTTTTCTTTGTCCCTGTCAAAACGAATTGCAGTATAGCCCTCTAGATCCCCAATATCATCCCCTTCCGATAACCACGTCTCGGTCACACAAAACAAATTGCATCTGCGATAATAGCCACGTAACGCACGAGTGCTGTCAGTTCATCCATTTTATTCTTCAGTGAACGAGCATTTGTCAGTGACACAGTTGGTAGTGGAAACCTCCCTCCCCTTCGCCGAAGCCTATTTCTAATCCCTCCCCTTGAATCTCTCTTCTTTTTCCTACTTTGTTTGTGTTGTGTGCTTTCTGTCCAGTCAATGTCAACATTGGGAGCAGTCAAGCTCAGGGAACTGTCAGCGAGTGACAACAAGAACTAACGACTGTAGTGCAGCGAATGTCCGCCATTTTCACCACTGGCTCGATTCGTTTGTCCATTTACAAAACATACCAGCAAACTCACCGTCACCAAACCCACAAAACACAACCAGCAAACATTCATACACATCTCGACTGAAAACCTACACTACTAAGAATGAAGAAACTAAGAAACAAAGTAAAAGTCTGCCGTACAATGTTGCGTGGGGTCGTCCAGACAGAGTCGCGCCCCTCAGAGTATTGCCATTCAATTCAACACAACAGTGTGCCATTGCCCTGGACAAGTGAAAAGAAACTATACGGAGAGCCGAACAACAGAGGGTCTTCAGAGAAGAAGCCCCCCCTCAGTCAATGTTTCGGCACAGTAAAAATTTACAGTTAACTGTAAAAATGTGTCACACGACTGGGTAGGTTTTAACCACTACCACCACCCCCTTTCAAAGCAAGGCAAGAGAAAGCAAATATCCATGTGCGTGTGTGTGCATGTGAAGCATGTGGACTTAGGCTATGCAAACATACAGTATGTAGCCTATCTGACTGGTAAGTTGGCTTTAAACGTACTAAACCTAAGCCTGGTAGGGTTGCTCTGTCACAGTGCTTTCTAGTTATTTTCATATTCTCCAATATAAGACAGGGCTCCCAATCGTCCCGTAAAACAAGGGGTCCCAATCCCAGGGACTCCTTCACTTACAGCATAGAGGGTCCTAGAGGCGGGATAGAGGGTCCCAGTGGCATTGCGAATGCTATAAAGAATTTTTCTAGTGCATCCCTGGGACTCCCTGCACATTCTTTTAGAGGGTCCTTTAGAATTTTAGTACTTCATAGACCCCCAAATGGGGGTCCCTGGGAGCCCTGTAAATTCTATTTTAAAGCAAAATACATGTACCGGTATGTTCATCACAAGCAAGTTAACAATGAACTGCTCACATTTGCGCTGACATATACAAATAGATTTATGAAATCTTAATTTTGATACATGTATACCAAAAAACAAAAACAAAGACATGACGAACTACCATCAAAACAAATGATGCAAAGTCACAATGAACAAAATACAAACTTGCAACCACACACACACTACATACTTAAAAGGCGAGTAGTATTCATTGGCCTGGAAGCCTTCTATTGAAGAGTGTGGTAGGTCTGTCCCCATGTAGTGGTACAACAGGATGATGTCCATGATGATGTAGTAAATCAGGACAATCACCAGGCATTTGGCTTCGGTACGCACGCCACGGAAAACAGCAACCATGTCGTCAGTTTGAATGCAAAACCAACCTGCACAGAAAAATCAAGAACGAAAATGTAACAAACACTGAAACAGACGAACAAAAAAGAAGACAAAAAAAGAAACAAACCGTAACCCTTTCAAAACCAGCCATTTTTCAGCCAAAACTTTACGTCAAACTTACCTGGGTAATTCTGAGTCTGTAGCGTCCAATACTAGAGATTCCCCTATAATATATGTTATTGTATTTGGTTTTCTACTAGAAATTCGGGCTGCTCCTACCTGGAGAGCGTGTCATCACAAGCGCAGTGCCAACTTTTTTTTTCTTTTCCTTTTTTTTTTTTTGGGGGGGGGGAACTTAACCTGTCAATTTGGTCATACCGGGCAGCGGGATTTCTCCATGCTCTTATCGACTTTTAACTGCTGTGCGTAAAGCACACGGGTCAGACTAGCTTTAAGACCCCATCTGTAAAAAAAAAAGTTGTATAAATTTGTAAGAGTCCCTTCCTCTGAGTCTGATCATGGCCCGAGTGTTGCAACAAAGGCTTATCTGTAGACAGTCACTCTGTCTTATTAATAGCACTTGCAAATCAAAACACATTGCTTGAAATATCTGCATCAGGATCTGGTGGTACAATGTCGCAGACACCACTTCTTCCTTCCTTCACTATTCTGTCACTGACATAGAACTGTTAAAAGGAGGATCTACTGAAATGCGTGAGTTGGTACAGAAATAAAGAAAAAGAAAGTGGACAGAGGAAAAAGAAGAAAGAAGAAGACAGAAAGCTTGGCCCAGCCAGCCAGGTTCCACTCTGTCCCCAACATGATGCCACGCCAAGCAAGAGAATGACCCAGCCAGCCAGGTCCCGCTGACCAGGCCCCAACGTGATGCCATGCCATTAACCTAAGGGGGAAAAAAGGGAAGGAAGGGAGGCAGTCAGTGTGATTTAGAGACCTGTGATACAAAGGTGCCCAAGGTCCCCGCCTCAACAGCCTGTCCAGGGAGACTGCTCCATGCCTTGAGGGTACGCAGCAAGAAACTGGCCTAATAATAATAATGGGAATTTATATAGCGCTCTTTCTCACATTCATCAGCTCAGTGCGCTTTACACTGATGACAAGAACATTAAAGGCAAACAAATAATGAATCATTAGAAAGTAAAATAAACATGATGCTTGTTCTCTTTCTTCCTCTCACACACACACACACACACACACACACACACACACACACACACACACACACACACACACACACACACACACACACACACATGACACATGTATACATACACACACACACACGCATGCATGCGCGCATACACACACACACACAGACATGAATGCACGCACACATACACACACATACACGCACGTACGCACACTTACACACTGACAATTATACAAGAGTAAAATAGTTACAATATGAAAATTCAAAGAAAAAAATATACCACATTCACCTTGTCAATCAAGCTTAGATACGATACTGGAGATAAAGTCATGTGGTGTAGAGTGGCACAGACGTACCGCGTTCGCTTCGTGTCAAGTAAACCCGAGTTCGAACCTGGGTACAGGGGACTTTTTTTTCCCTCTCATTCTGCATTAGGCCTTAACGGTCTGAACGTGGAATCTTTCGGATGAGACGATAAACCGAGGTCCCGTGTGCCCATGCACTTAGCATATGTTAAACCCAGTGGCAACGAAAAAGTCATTTGGTCAAAATTTACCCCCCCCCCCCCCCCCTCATCAGTGACAAAAATCGCATACAAAAAAAATAATTTTAAAATAAAAATTGGGTGGTGCGCCTCTGGCTGCGACGCGCTCTCCAGGTGGGAGCAACCCGAATTTCACAGACGCCTCTGTGACTATAAAGTACCTAATACCTAATACTGCCATCGACATACCAGTTACGTGACTAATTATAATAGACAAATTTTGCAAGAACAAAGATACCATTCTACCTCGTTTACAAGCACTTAACGTTTACAAGATGTAGATTTTCTACCACATTCTACATACAGCTTACAAAGAAAAAAACAGACCTGCCTACCCCCAATTTCTTTTTTACTAATTTTAGGTACTCCACGAAATAAAATTCCATACTTTTTCTCAAAATTCCGTATTTTGCAAGGGGACCCCAAAACGGAACATTACAGAAGATTAAACCGCCATGCGAAATGACGAAAAACACTCGATTTTGACCGATCTTAGAAGACCTTAAATTCAAATTTTTGCCGTATTAATTTTCCATTTACCGTACTGCGGCTCAAAATCGTGTACAAAATACGGAAAAATCGTAAGGGTAGGCAGGTCTGAACAAAAATGGTAAAACAAAATTTCACAAGATTTCTGCAATGAAACGGATCCTCCACCCCCCACTCACACACAAACACTAATCAATTCTAATATGGCCTGTCTGTATTGAGTGCGGCAGTAGATCTGGGCCAGCTGCTTGGTGTGGTCTTGAGACTTGACGCTGGCGTTGTGTTACCAGGATCAGATTCTCTTTCAGGTTCTTCATGGTGACTAGTTCATTTTGGATTTTGTAGAGCATGACTATCCTGGCTGCCTCTCTTCCTTCTTGCAGGGAGGGCCACTTCAGTTGTTCTATCTATCCCAGACGTCATGCTTGATGTGTTTCTGAAGCAACATAGAACAAATCTTGCTGCTCTCCTCCATTGGACAGCTTCAGTTTCTGTCATTGTCCTGCTCCTTGTGAGGGTCCCACACTGTGACACATCTGACGATAGTCGTGACGGAACTAGGAGGGTGCATGCATCCCCTATCAGAAAAAGATAGAAAGGAGAAAGACCTACTGCTTACCACCCTTAATATAGACTAGACCAGAGTAGAATATACTTATCATGCCGTTAAAAAACCCACACCCAACAACAAACAAACAAAAACAACAGGGCGGGTTCGTCCCCGGTGAGCGCTACTCTAGTCCAGCCGGAGTGATCCAGCCCGGATACTGCAAAATAAAGGCCTATGGTCATGGTGTCCAGAAATATGGGTGCCAAAACTATAAATTCCATATTCTAGGTGTGGCCTAACTTAGTAACTAATGCTTTAAATACAACTAATTTAACAAAACTCA
>JAGGCT020002238.1:47500-50000 GCA_017654935.2 Phymorhynchus buccinoides
AAAAAGGTAGGAGAGTGGACCAGTAAGATAGAAAGATAGCAGACGACAGTAAGCAAAGGGAAAAGGCAGAGTCAAAGAGAGTGACAGATTAGAGGAAGTTACATGCACAGAACTTCCAAAAGGTAGTTTTCGGTCGATTTTGGTAGTTTTTGGTCGATTTTGGTCGTTTTCGGGCTCTAGTAGTACCGGCATTTTTGGACTTACCTTTGGATTTTGATCACCGATTAAATCGTTAACTGGCGATCAAATGGCGAACTGTGATCATTTGTTTACACTCGTAAAGATTGACCCGTTGACTCGGGAAGTTCCAGGGAGTTTCGGGGAGTTTTGGGAGTTCCGGTTTTCAGAGATGACCTCTTTGACTCTTTTAGAGTCAAACTCAAAGAGAGTGGCTCATCATAAATTAAACAATTACCCACAATTTGTCTTCAAATAATCATTTAATCACTTTTTACCTTTTGCTGTAGCATTTAAAGAGTGTCCAATGCTAATCTGATATTCCTTTTTAAAGAAAATGGGAAAGAAATGTGACCATTAATTTTCTTCTCAATGAGTCAATAGGCTAAGCAATGAAGACATGGTCCAGTTAACAGTCATCAAACTAACTTTAGACCCATATAACATTTTTCATATCTAAGTGGAAACATTTTAAATGTCCTGCTAAGTTCCAGCTTTCCATTGATGTGCAATATTTGCATTTTATTTTCTCATAAAAAATTTTTTTCCTCCAAATGTTAAAAAACAGAAGAATTTGATCACAGATCTCCTATACATGTAGTCATATCATATGCTAAAATATAAAATAAAATAAAAATTCATAATTTTTGTCTCGGTTGCCCGAATTATTTCATTTTTACTAAATATCTTAGTAGTTAGTTGCTCTTTCTTGTACATGTAGTGCCAATTATTTCATTATAAATTTTTTTATTTTTTTTTCACATCACTACATGCTTCTGTGTAGTGTGTTCTTCATGCTGCTTTAGTGTGCTTTAGTTAGTGATCGAGACAGTCAGTGATTACTAATACTGTAATAGTGTAATAGTGTAATAGTGTAATAGTAATACAATTAGCTTATAAGTTACACAGTGGCCACGGGTACGGTGTTGCTGCAACACTCAGATCATGTTCAGGGATAGTAACTCTTCCTTGTCGAATTTTTCGTCAACAAATGCATTTTCTTATTTCGTGTACATGTTTACTTTAAGTTTAACCAAAGAAAGGTAGTAGATGATCAAAAGCAAAGGGAAAAGGCAGAGTCAAAGAGTGGCAGATTTTTTGATTAGAGGAAATTACAAGCACAGAACTTCCAGAAGGTGGGGGAACTATTTTTACGAAAGACCCCCCGGTATATACACGGAGGTATGAATGTTATTCTCATGTATCTCATGAAAGCTCATGATATTTTTTTACGAATCACAAATGAAAAGTAGCACAGAGCTTATGAAATATTATTTCTGGTACCGACTCTAGATGTACATATGTACAAATCCATGATTTGACTGGACATATTCAGATTGTGTATCGCCTTATTTTGCTTTTTAAAGTTTATTGATGTAACTTTGATGACCCTTTATTGGCTTTAACTCATTCAAGTCGTTCCACCCATATAGGGCTGGAATTTATATAAAGCTGTCAATTTGACGAATTTGTTTCAAAGGAAGTAAATCTGTGTGCACACCACACTTTGGTCACTTCTAAACTCGCTTCGCTCCCTTAGACCACACTTTTGCCTCTTAACCCTTTCACTGCCAGTGCCAGCCATACTTCAGCCAAACATTTCCATTAAATGTACCTGGGTATAGAACAAAATCCATCTGCAGTATTGAGGATTCTTCTGTGACAGATATAAAATAAGGTCTATCCTTTCTTCCCAAAACTAAGACAATAGGGTCTTTGGATAATAGACCCCAATTTGATGCCTTTTAGTGACATAGGTGTTAAATCACTGTGGTGCTAAAATGCGACATTGGCGGTGAAAGGGTTAATGTGCGTTTGTGGTGGTTTGAAGTGGAGGAAACTAATTTCTGTAGAGAGTTTTTCTATATAAATTCAATATATTAAAAAGTCCGATCTACCACTTCCCTATGTCTAAACCCGAAGTAAAAACCTGTAATCTTCTTTCATTTCTCTTTTTGTTTATGTCTGTTTTGTTTGTGTGCATGGCTGGAGTGATTTGTGAGTTTTTTTAATAATTCAAAATCATTGCGATGTGTATGAGTTAAGAGTTCAAATATCCCCTTGAAAATGTTTTGGAAAAGTCCTTGCATTTTTTTTCCAGTTCAAGAGTGGGGACCCCGATTCAGGTATATTCAGCATACAAACCATGGGTGTCACGATCCATGCTGTGCATACGGAAGGCAGATGCCTGATAGTGACGGGCGTGGTCGTCCTGATTTACTACATCATCATGGACGTCTTCACCATCTATTACTACCAAAGGACAGATCTAACTCTCTCTTCAAGACCTACCTTCAACGCCAAGGAAATCTACTCGCCTTTT
>JAGGCT020000223.1:0-25000 GCA_017654935.2 Phymorhynchus buccinoides
AAGCTGAACATAAGACATTTGAAAGAGAAAGCAAATAAAGAAGTAGACAGATTGAATCTTGAATGTATGATTAAATTTACTCAACTTCACTCTGGTCATTTAACATTCATAGATAGAAGCTTTGATCAATCGGTCCATTTCGCTAAGTGATCTGACTTTAGCCAGTGCCATTTAGATGTCAGATGAGAACAAGAGATTGAACGAAAGAGAATGAGGAAAATGATTGATGACAAAGTATGAGAATTTGGCAGAACTAGTTGGGGGGGAAATGGTTTGAAAGAGAAAGGAAATAAAGAGAATGAATCTCAAATGACTGATTAAATTTACTAGACTTTACTCTGGTCATTTAACATTCTCAGATAGAAGCTTTGAACAAAAGATTTTGCTAAGTGATGCGACTGCTTTAGACAATGCCATTTACATGAGAACAAGAGACTGAAAGAGAAAGGGGGGGGAGGGGGGGAAGATGATGTGTGAGAATATGGCTGGACAAAACTTGTAGTTAAAAAAAAAAGTTTGAAAGAGAAAGAAAAAAAAATCTTGAATAAATAATTAAATTAAGAACAAAAAAATTCCTCGGTCATTTACATACATATGTAGCAATGAACAATCCTTACATTTTGTGAAAGTTTTGTGACTTCAGCTAAGGCCGTTTAGATGAGAGAAAAAAAAGGATTGACAGAGAAGGGGGGGGAAAATGAACGACAATGTAGTATAAATTTTGCACAACAAAAACTGAGAAAAAATATAGTTTGAAAGAGAAAGGGGTTAAAAATGGAATCAATGATGATATTGTATGAATATTTAGCATATTCATGAGGTGTAATGCTGATTCAGTTTAGTTCGTGATTTTCTTCCTTTTTTTCCAGTGAAGTGGCTGAAGCTTTTGTTTTCTTACCATTCATGACTTTTTTTTTAATACATTGTATTGTTGTTATTGTGAATTTATGATATACTCCACACTTGTCAAATTGCAGTTATAATCAGAGTACATCATCAAATCTCCATCATGATAAAAAACGATTTATGAACTTTTAAGATTAAAGTCAACTGTTGGGGCTTTCAACATCTGTCAAATTCCAGTTACAATCGGAGAACACCATCAAATATTCCTCATGAACAGAAAAATCATTTGTAAGTGATTCATGAACTGTCAAGATTAGTCAAAGTCAACCATCAGTGGTGTGCAGTCATTTTTTTTATTTGTCCTTTACGTTCTTGTTCCGTAGAGAACAGTTTGGCGCTAAAAGAAAAGGTCATTGCTCTTTTCAAGTTTTTTTTGTGTGTGTGTGTGTGTGTGTGTGTATATGATTCTGGTCAATAAATGTTGCAAATACCTCTCATTCTTTGTGTTCCACTTTGTATATTGTACCGTAATTCACGGACTACAAGCCGCTTCGTAATATAAGCCTACTTTTTTAAAAAATATATGAAAAAAGTAACGCATAAGCAGCATCGAAGCATAAGCTGCGGAAGCGTGGCGATGCACGATGTCCGCTTCCGGTTGAGTCTAGAGTTGATCGCAGGTGTGTTGACTGTGAAAATGAAAGTGTCGGACCACGAAACAGAATCATTTTGTGAAAAATATACCAAAATCAAGGTTATTTCTTTGTCTATCAACTGTGAACAAGGCCACAGATCAAGGTCTGAATCAAGGTAAGGTTTAGGCCACGGCACAGTACTAACCGGGGGGGGGGGGGGGGGGGGGGGGGGGGGGGGGGGGGGGGGGGAGGTGTAAAAAAAAATGTTGCGGCTTAGTCCGCGAATTACGGTAATTTTGTTCTTTCCTTGTGTCTTTCTCTGTATATTGTAATTTTGTTCTTCTCTTTCTGTAGAGAATGTTTTGGCACTAAGAAAGAAAAAGTTCCTTTCAATTTTTGTATGTGCGTGTTGTGTATACTTCTTCGATCGCTCACTTTTCTGTCAATTATGAGCACATATGTGTCAAGCTGCCGTTATGCGCCTTACTAAGAAATAGGCCCAGCATATCTGTCTTCGGCTGGGGAAAATCTTTGTAAGTGTCTTGAAAGGGCAGAAAGATTATAGACGCAGTAAGGAAAAGGCAGAGTCAAACTGTGACATGAAGTTATAAGTACAGAACTTCCAGAAAGTGGGGGAACTATTTGTACAAAAACCTTCCCAATAGCCCCACAGGGGACGTGTGTCTGAATCTTGTTAATTTTGAAAATTTATCTCATTGTATGTTAGTGCAACACACTCGCAAACATTGAAACCCAGGTGGTGATGGTTATAACAATTTATTGTTTTCACTGGAACAGAGATGGACAAAACATGCAAGAACCAACTAATAGAAGACGTCTTTAATTCTTAGGACCCTCACTTCCTCACACAGTTTTACAATAGGTCATTTGCCACAAGTGGTCATTCTGTAGATTACTCTAGTGTCTGACTACACTTTTGCCTGCATGTTTTATGTAGCAATGTGACCTCTTATTCAAAGCCTTTAAACAAATTCAAGGTCGCTTGGCCGTGGCAAATGGTCTATTTAGCCGCCTTTTCATATTATGTACATTTCCAACTTTAGTCTGACAATCTGTAAATTCAGAAAACAGACCATAAATGAAAGGAACATTCTTTAGATACCATAAACCATAACCCTCGAAAATGGATTCCCCCACCCCATTTATCTGCAGACATTGGCAGAGGTAACAAATGTTGCTACTTTTGAGAGATCACCACACATTGACAGCATGGAACATACACACAAGTCAAGGCGTGAAGTACATTAACACATTTTTTCCCCCACATACACCATTTTCAAGTGTTTTTCACATACACCATTCTCAAAGAAGGTACTAATGTACGTAATTCAAAGATGAAGCAGAGTCATTTGCTTTGTTACTTGACATGCTGGTGTTTTAATAATTGTTAGTGAGGGCAAAGAAATGACCTGGGACGGTATTCATGTCGAGATAGCATGAGACTTAGCATGATGCTAACTTAGAAGCTCTTCCAAAAGTCCTATTAAATCCTATAGGACATTGGAAGAGCTTCTAAGTTAGCATCATGCTAAGTCTCATGCTATCTCGACATGAATACCGTCCCTGATTCAACCAACAACCGTTGTAGAAATAATAATTGACTGCTAAGCAGGACAATTGTATATCATCGTTATTAAATACATAGAATAAGCGACACCAGAATTCTTGAAGAAAAAAAAGAAACCATTTGAAGACTGAATTAGAAGTTTCTCTTTATATAACAAACCTAACTTTTCGTATTTACTTTGTTAAACATTAAAATAGTTGGGAGGAAAATAAACCTATGAAGATAAACAACATAATTATGTCCATAAAAAGGCAGTTTATGAAATATGCACTTCTGAACCACCAAGTATAATTATTGCATAAGAACAAACCACCTGAAGACATGACTTGAGCATTTACCTTGAAACAAACAGGCAAGCAATGTTTAAAAACTTATTTGCACATTTTAAAAGAAACACACCAGTAGAGAATACATGTACTTTGCTTAACTTGTTTACCCATTTACAATTACAATGGTCTATAGTATCACTGTTTAGAAACTTCTGTTGCATTTCTTTAACCCTCTTGCATTTAGTCTGGCTGAAACCGCCCAGCCAGAAGTTGCCTGTGTATTCGAACTGCCCATAGCTTGCCCCCACTCTCAGACCCCCTCTGAAGGCATTTTCATCACACACTAAATTTCTGGCTTGTCATACACACACTGTGAAGAAGCTTCGGACTTACAATGATGTGATGTAGCTGCATGGCGGCGCTCTGTGTGCTTCAAAACACAGATTTTCCTGAAAATGTGTGAAAGAATCTGAACACTATAAAAAAAAATCTAACAAATGCGAATGCAAGAGGGTTAAATCATTGTCTTGTCTCATCTTTTTGAGGCTTTCCTGTTTTGAAGCATGCAAACTGAAGGCATCATAATACACCCAGCTCCTCTGGTTGCTGCGAAGCCCACACACCATTCACTGGTGACAAAGGTATTCATTCTACAGGGCTCCCATTTTCTGGTATGAATTTGCGGACTTCGGCAAAAATAAAAAATGAAGTTCAGGGGAAAATTTTATATTCAATTATGGGGACGGAAGAAAGATCTGAAACATTAGTTGAGTGATGAGATCTTGGGTAAACTTTGTAGTTTCAACTCAACTGGTTTTATGTCAGCGGTGTCTTGTTCTGACATCTAAAATCAGCGTTATAATTATATAAAAGCAATTATATTAAAGATTGGTTAGGGATGCTAAAACCCGCCGCAAATTTCAGGGACTTTGGCTTTTCCCCATGAATTTAAGACATTTTTGCTTTTTGTTGTTGGGAGCCCTGGTACGATAATCACGAGTGCATCTTAAACAGTTACTAAGGGTAGTAACATGTAAATAAGCATACTACGTTACTACCCACATTAACTGTTTAACTTAAAACGCACCGATGATAACCGCACCTAAAAGGCCAAACTTTTTTTTTTCAATCCGCCGTTTCTTAAAAGCACCTTGAGATAATGGTTTCTAAGTAACTGTCAATTACCTTGAGAGTTAATCAGGCTTAGAATAAGGACTTTAATGATACTGATAACTGAAAGAGCAGTTTTTGTAGCAACAGACACTGGCTAGTGTGTTCATGATACATTATGTAATGGAAAGACGTCAACCACAGCATTCAATAGAAAATTGTGAACCCACTCACCCATCTACACAAACAACTCAAGTCGCACACACATACATCTATCAGTGGTTATACTTTCACACTCAACACATACAACTACAAGTGATAACAATAAAATGTTCTCTACATCACTTCCAAAAAACACAGTGTGCAATATACACTTAACACTTAGACAGTGGAAAATACAATAACAAAATCCCATTCTCTCTGGTGTATGCTACTGCTGTTGGCTCATCTACAAACAGTAAAACAAATAACAGAGTCCGCTTAAAAAACCCAAGCTTACAGGTATTAATTTTGTTGTACCTTAACATCTTGTAATGACAATGCTTTGAAAGCGACAACCAAAAAAGGTTATGTAAATAAGATCATCCAGTTACAAAATACCTCATAATTTCAACACTTATGTTTACAGCTAACAGGTAGCTTCCGGATAAAGTTTGTGATTTCAGTTAATAACTAACATCTGCATGCTGATTTCGTTTTAATGAAATACTCTATTTGCAAACAATTTTCCCTCAAATGTAATCCAAATGGTTAGTCTGACATTAAAAATAAAATCTACCTTATCAAACCTCATTCTTGCCATTCAGTGTCCACAACTTCCTGGCAACCAAACGCACAAGCACACAGACACACTAACTCTCACAAACGCGCACATACACATCTTGAAAATAATATTTAAGATGAGAAAAATGAGAGTGGACTGAAAGCAGGAGAAAGGGAACCACAAACTCAAAATGAAGCACAATTCCATACATTTTCTCTTGGAAAGCTTATAGGACAACTAGGACACAATTCTTTCACATAGTTTCATAACACAAACATTAAACAAAATCAGATTAAATAGGACATGGAACGGAAAGAAAGAAAAAAATAACACAATTCATCACAGATTAAAAACAGGATCAGGAATAAATGGCCTGAATCCTATCACAAGATGGCGTTTTTGTGTCTACTGCTTGTTGGTATAACTTGGCATCTCCATAATTCCTGGCTCGCCACATCATATTCTCTTCTGCAACGTAAACACAAGGACAAACCATATAAATGTAGTAATGATGGTGATCAGAGAGAGAGACATCTTTCAAAACTCATCTGATTATAGCATCTAGTTGAAAGACCTCATCCAAAACTTCCATCATGATACATGACTTTGATAAACTTCTAAAAAGCAGTTGACCAAAAAAAGACAGTTAAAATCACTAACATTGGATCTTCAACTTCAAGTAAAGTGAATAAGCTAGCATCACGCTTGATACATGCATCAGTGAAAATTCCAACCCATTCAGAAACATAGGGTGTGGTCATGGAGACAATTTATGTTAATACATGCCAGTGTCTTAAATGAAAACACCATGAAGACTGATTTCTTTTCATTATGTTTAACCCTTTCACTCCCGGAATTAATTTGTACTTTTAGCGAACAAGCTACTTAACTTTTTTTTTAAACTAAAATTTAAATGATGCTATAAAGACTAATACATGGGTGGTCCTGGGAAATTTCAAAAATCCTGCAAGGCAGGGGTCCAGGGGCGGCCCCGGCCCCGGCGGAGTGCAGGGACAGTGCCCCTCCAATATAATTGACAGGTTCTCGTTGCACTTTCACTTCTGGTTAAACTTCATGACCTCTATAACCCACAAAATGCATCTTCTCACATTCTCATAATCCAGCGACACCGGCTCCAGGCAATAAAAAAAATCCTGAAAGCAGGAGCATCCATGCTATAATGACATGCTTTATTGAAGGAAAATGAATGAAGAACAATTATTATAATTTCCAATGTTGACTGCGTGAGATAACTCATTATCAGGGGTAGATAACCAAGATTTTCAGACAAAAATACTCTTTTTTTTTAAATATATACTAGCGCAACGCCAAGTACCAGTAACGCCTAGTAACGGTAACGCCTAGTAACGGTAACGCCAAGTACTGGTAACGCTGAGTACAGCAAATTTGAAGCGATTCGGTTAAGAAACGGCGTGGTCGTATAGCGCGCGCGTTTCTGAACCGATTCGCTTCCGGTTTGGTACACGGATAGTCACCGTCACCGGTCATCTCCCTGCTAAATTCGAAGGCAATCGGTCCAGAAACACCGGAGATACGGGCGCCGAGAGGCCGGCAGATGCGCGTTTCGCCGAACCGCGCAAATGACACGGCCGTCTCGGTTGCCGTTGCCACAGCAAATTTGAAGCGATTCGGTCGAAAAACGGCTGAGTTATAAGGCCCGTTTTGTGCTTCAGACACACACACACACGGACGGACACTTGGCTTTTTACTATATGATAAATAAAAATGAAAATTCAGGTCTGAACCACTTGCATGTATCATGATTGGGTTGAACAACTTCATTAGCTTTATTCCCAACACACTTTTCATCATTTTTATTGTAAGAAAAGTAAACACATTTCATGTAGTTTTCTTGGCATTTACCTTCTGGCAGCCAGATTGATATATTTGGCCACTTTTTGCTTTACAAAATGCATCAAAATCGACCAAAACTTTCCTGAGAAAAAGGTTCAGACCCTTCTCAAATCATGTCAACTAAAAGGAAGGGAAGTAACTCAGTCTGTTGAGATCTGGGCTACTGAGTAGGTTATACCCCCTAACCACGTCAAAACTCGCTTCTGGGAGTGAAAGGCTTTATCACGCCATCAAGGTGCTATGCAGCATGAATACATGCACATAGACACTCACAGTATTCTTCCCAGCCAGTATATAATAATATGGCACATCTGGATTTCAATTCAAACATCCACAAACAAGACCTTTTTTTAAAAGTTATCTCTGTCATTCAAATTACAGATTATAAGTACAAAAATCAGCATTTTTAAAAAAATGTATGTCGTTATAATTAACTCCTCTTTTAAAGGAACTGTTGAGAATTTATTCTCTCACACTCACACATCCATCTTTCAGTATGTCCAACATCATTGTAGAGGAAATAAGAAGTGGAATGCACTTACTGTATGTTCGTTCTCGCCAACAATTACTCCTGAGTTGTGAGATATACTCCTCCTCCACCATCCGTTCTATCCTGCGTAATTCTCCCCTGTACTCCACTTTAAAGTCGGATTTTACATAGTAGGGCGCTTTCAGGTTGTATGTCTCCCTTTTCGACGAATATTTACTGAAAGGCAAACACAGTCATATAATGAAAATTGGCTGAATATAGGTTTGCATGAATAATTCTTCTGACTAAATCAGTAAATGAATAATTCTTCAGACTTAATCATAAAAATTATACATTTGGCTTCCTAAATGATGAACATTTACGTTGAATAGAATTCTGATTATTTCAGTATATTTGTTTAATTAAAAGATAGTCCACATAATTTTGCTTGTTTCATAGCAACAATTTTAGTAGACATTTAACCATTTCTTAGATTTGCTTTACAGAAGGATTTTTACACCATGAGCACAAAAAAGGTTTCATCGTTTCAAAATGACAGTAATAACATTTCAAAATGAAACAGAAAACAAGCTCAGTTGAGTAACCCAAGACAAGTTTTATTCAAGGACTGAATACAAAGAAATCGCACACATTTCGGCCAGTCCCCACAGTGTCTAGCTAACAATCACAAACACAGAAACCAAGGCAGAAACTAAGCACTGACTCTGTGCGCTGCAAGCTGAAGACAGGGTCGCTGATGAAGAAACTGGACATGAGGGACAGGAGGATCAGGAGGAGAACCGGGGCCAACTGCAACAACAGGGTACCGCTGCTCTGTAACACAAACACCAAGGACCACTTTAAAGTATCAATTATCATCAATACCACCCCTCATTTACCCATTTGATTTGCAAATGCATCTAATCCAATTATTTTAAGCAATTTTGTGAGTCTATAGTATGATAGTTGTTCGGTTGTGTGTATTGCGTCCGTGGTCTAATCTCCAAACTTTAACGCTGGCATTTTCTCGGGAAAAAGAAGGTATACATTGTTTAAACTATGTACACGTATAGATGTCTATGCAAGCTTTCAAACAATAATGATTTGAATAATTAAATACTTAAAACAACACTGTAAACAGATAACATTTTAGAAAAGTGGATTAGAGAGTATTCAACAGGCAACATGAGTTAAGAAACTCATCAACACTGAAAACCTCGATAGCTCATTGGTAGAGTGTCTGTCTGTCATGCCAATGGTTCCGGGTCTGATTCTCGACATGGGCACTTTTTTTAAATTTTTAGTTGTATTCATTAACGATAGTTTCATTTGTACTTTTAAATTTTATTGGCAAACTTGTACTTTAGACACCCCCCTCAATCTTTATTGTTGTCCCACATGTTCCTGTTCGAGTGAGCCTTGAAGGCTTTGCCTCTTGTTTTAACTTTAATAGCTGGGTTTTTTATTGTTGCAATTTTTGTTTGTTGTTTCTCCTAACATTCAAACCATTAATCTGGAGCATCTGTTATACAAATATTATACAACATTAAAATAACCCAGATTGCTGTAACAGTTCTGAAGAACCATTGTATAACGAAGCAGGAGTCTGGTTGCACAAGAAACTTGACCAAGAACAAACTTGCCACTGCTTTAATCTAGGCACACAAATCATCAATGTAAAAATACTTGATTCTAGAACTTCAAATTTGTGACTCCAAAATCAGAGGATTGATGTTTACAAGCCGCGCAAGTGAAGCTGGTAATGTTTTCAGAGATGTTTATCAGTTTGTTCCTGGCTGGCTGGCTATGTATGTTAACACGATAACACTTGAACTGAGGGACCTAGGACTTAGGACTAAATAGAAGGCTAAAATTTTGCATGCACATTGGTAGTTATAATATCAAGACCAAGTTCGAAAGTGAAGGTCATTGGTCAAAGTCATTGGAGCAGAAAATATGCCGCGTGGCTAGTGATATAGCGTCTTAATGTACTAGTTTACCATAAGAGCTGCTACCCTGCCCCAGTAAAATAATCAACTTTACTTCACCTAACAAAAATGAATAAACCCAGTCTCCAAGAAGTTCAATATACCACATGCAGCCTCACATTTTCAAACTGACAATCAATTACATTTACAGTAATAAAAGTAACATCCCCAATAACAAGTAAAGTAACAACAGTATGCATCCTCCCCCCCTCCCCCCCCCCCCCCTCATTAAATAAAAACTATATATTGTACCTCTGACTGATCTCCTGAAGAGAATGTGTAAAAGCGGGAACGCTGGTGACCTCGTCTGTTTACATTGTCTGCACAAATGTAAAAAAATCAATTAATGAACAAAATGGCAAGTGCTGTCATAACCATTCTTAGACATTGATTCTTATTTACTTTCACTTTTACTTTTGATCTTACTATAATCTTCAGGGGTTAATGCAAAACAGACGCATTCTGCTTACTTTATAACTATTTATATAAAACAGCTAATATCAAACAAGATTCTTTTTCTTCTGCGTTTCCAGGCCATATGGCCATAATGGTTAAGGTACCTATGTGTCCGTTTTCAGTTTTCACTGGTCTCCCCGCTGCGTACAGCCGACACATTCCGATTTTGGAGGAGCTCAAAGGAGACAAATTATTTGGAAGATTTTTTGGGTTTTTTTTAAGGCAGGAGAATAAGTCAGAAAGATAGTAGATGACAGAAAGCAAAGGGAAAAGGCAGAGTCAAATAAAGTGGCAGATTAGAGGAAGTTACAAGCATAGAATTCCAGAAGGCGGGGGAACTATTTTATGAAAGACCCCCCGGTATCCCCACGGGGAGATCAAACACCCCCCCACCCAATTCACATGATTCTCTTTTATTTCCATTTTATGTTCATTCAAGTTTCCAACTGCTCAATGCTATTTTTTTTATAATTTCCATTTTCTTCCTACCTCTTTACATAGTGCTCCACAGTGTAAAATTGTCAAAAGCACATTCCTTTACATCGTGCCTCAATAATATTATATAGTGTGAAAGTGTTTCTAAAGCAAACCTACAGCTAAAAAAGCCAACATTTAGATTTTTAAAAGAAAAAAAGAAGAACAAAAATCTACAACATACAGATGCGCCTATTTCAAGCCTACCCTCTTCTACATACTCTTACATGGTAATTGAATTGATAAGGCAATTCCCTCCAGTTCAAATAACAATCCTCAGTTAAATACACTCACTTGAGGGGAAGCCTCCACCGAAGAACATGTTGAACAACTCCTCTGGAGTTATATCACCTGCACACAGTTGTAAAAAAAAACCATTTTAAAAACCGCTTCCATCTCTGACAACAGTATAAAATAATGCTGTCACGCTTCTTCCATCACTGGCAACAGTATAAAATAATGCTGTCATGCTTATAATCCTAATTGCCTATCTCAGACTTAGGCAAATTTGAGAAAAATACAAAAGAACCCCAGAATAGGTCTTCACCTACTGCTAAAACATGGACTAAAACTTGCTATCCAATATTGTTGCTGTTGTAATTTCATATAATGGCTCCAGTTTTAGTGTAAAGCAGTTGTTTCCACATTTTTCTATAAAATACAAAAAGGAAAATAGGCAGTTATCCCAGTGACAATGTGCCCTTCTCACATCTTGATCTAAACATACAACCAGCAAATTTTAAAAAAACACGCTTACAGTTACACTTAAAAACCATAAGGAGCCATCTGAGGGATGCATATGCAAATTTTGGTGCCTCTCTTTCACTTCTTTTATCCTCACCCAATTGAATTCTGCCTTTTTTGGAATTACAAACGATTCAGTAGTTTATGCTGTAGTGATTACCGCACATTTTCATTCGCATAGGCAGACACAGAAACACACAGGACTTTTGTTCTAGTTGTAATGTCTTCTGTCCTTACAGAACTAAGCATACAATAACTATATACACATACTTGGAATCACACTTAATCCTTTATACACACTTATCCTCAATTTTAAAATCAATTTTTTTTTGACATTTTAACCCTCTTGCATTCACATGTTCGTTACAGAAAAACCTCTTCTAGTATTCAGACTCTTTCACACAATTTTGAGAAAATCAGTTTTTGAAGCACATAGAGCACAATGCATTGACCACAGCATCTTGGAAGTGAGAACCTTCTTCATACTGTCCATTACAAACTAGAACTTTGTGCATGACAGAAATGCCACCACAAGGGGACTCTGAGCAGAGGCAAGCTGTGGCTGTTTTGGGCCAACATGAATACATGGAGGCAACTTTCAGCCGGCCAGTTCTAAACGCACTGGGTTAAACTTTTTTTTTTAATGCACCATTAACGTGAAAGAATTACATTCCAATGTATACCTTCGAACCCGTGTGAATAGTCTGAATGGTGGTGTGATGAGGTCTGCTGCTGTAGCTCCGGGCCATAGACGTCATACTTTCTCCTCTTCTCCACATCACTCAGAACGGCATAGGCATTACCAATAGCTGGAACAGCACACCACCTCAATTCAACACTGCCAATGGCATAGGACTACTTTGCATCTGAAGCCTGGTTACAATCTTAAAAAGCATTCCCACTTCATACAACCTACACCATGAGTAAACCAGCTTCTGTTAGGCTGTTCGGGTATGTATTAAGCTGTTACTCTATGAATATTACAAAGACTAACATAAAATTATCAATAATAAGTTTCCAAATAATATCCAGATTCAATCGAAAATCCAATATACTGATACTAGTATGACACTCTAACCCTTCACAAAATTCCATCAATACCCAATGATTAACACAAAATTGCAGACAAATTAGCACAGTTTACATATAATATTCTTTAATGTAAATTATACAAATAACTGACAGGATAGGAAAATGCTTATAAGTTATAAAACACTTATTAAACTTCACACTGAAACACAATTTGGGGCTGAAGAAACACACACACACAAACATGCATGTGCACACACAAACAATCACAAACATATGTCCAGACACACATCAGTATTTTAGAGAAATCCTAGCAACCTTTGAAAGCTTCGGTGGCCCCTGGTGCTTTGTTTTTGTCAGGGTGCATCTGCAGGGCCAGTTTTCTGTAGGCCTTCTTCAGGTCGCTCTCTTTGCAGTCCTTCTTCACATCCAACACCTCATAGTAGTCTTTGCATTTCTTTATTCTGCAAGATATAACAGTCAACAGACTTTTAGCATTGTCTTTAAAAAAAAATAAAAATACCTGGTATACTGCACAAGGAAAAAAAGAAAAAGAAAGACTAGGTCTAATTAGAAAGAAATAAACTTTACAAAGTCCACATGTTTGCAGACACATGGAATATAATAGAGTGGAACCTCCCTTTAAGACCTTCAAAAATAATCCAAAATGAAGTCTTATATGAGAGGTAATTATAATGCAAAGAAGGGTAATGTCATAGAGAAGTAGGTCTATTGTGGGAGGGAGTCTTATAATGGGAAGTCTTATAACTAAGGGAGGTTCTGCTGTATATATTATATATGGAATAGCCACAAACACAAATGCATTATCATGAATTCAATTTCTCACTACAATAATATTCGTGAGCCTACTAATTCTAAGCTCCATGGGCTATAAAATACTTTAAGCTATTGTGAAAGTCAATCTAGAGCAAGTGGTGGGGAGGGGAGGGAGAGTCCGAGGAAAAAAGCAAAGACGGGAGACCGAAATTTTTGATTTTTTGTAACTTATGTAAGGCTTTAAGTTTGTACGGATTGCCAGCAAAACATTCTGGGGTGAAAAAGTAATGAGAGGAGACTTTAGATTAGAGACATGAGTATCATAGACAATTTTCATATTTGCAAGACTTTAAGTTTGTACTGTGATTGCAGGCAAAATACACTGGGGCGAAAACAAACCAAGCAATAGGAGAGTACCAGTAGTTGCCCAGTACGGAGCTTCACATAATAGCAATCTTGCAAAGAAACAACTAAGGAGTAGGACAGTGGCCACATAAATAGTGGGTGCATCTCATTATCTGTATCCCACACTGAAGGTATGGGTTTTAGCACCTCCTAATCTTATCTTAAACAACATGTCAGAACCCTTAACCCAGTCGTGAATAGAACATTAATTCCATTCTTGAGTTTTTGTACCTTTTAATTGCAGCCAACTGTTCTGGCATGTAGTCCCCTGTTGCAGCACTCTCTTTGTCCTCTGAGCTCTGCCTATGGTCACTTCCTCTTCGTTTTCGTACCTCCTCTGTCCCACTGCTGTTGTTCTCATCATCATTTTTAGGTGTCTCTGTCTCTTCGCTTTTCTCTGTCAGTTTCTTCAGTAGCACTGTAAAATCAACACTACTTCAGACAAAAAGTCCAGGAGAACATCATTTGAAAACATGAACAAAACATGGATATGCAATTACTTATAATTCCAGGATTTTCTTTTCAAGAACTAAACTGAAGAAATCACCAAAAAGTGAGTTTATATTGATACGTATATTATGTATATATCATAAAATTCATTATGCTCTGAAGTCGGAATATGGCCACTCATGTGGCGGGGCCCTTTAACCGCCAATGTCGCATTTAACACCCATGTCACTAAAAAGCAACAAATCAGGGCCTGTTATCCAAAGACCCTATTTTCTTAATTTTGGGAGGTTATACATGTCACAGAGGAATTCCCAATATTGCAGATAAAACAAATGTCTCTTCCCAGTTAAGTGTAATAGTATTTGGGGGCTAAAAAATGGCTGGCGGCAAACAGCCATACATGTAATCTTCCCACCCAAGGCCATGTGAAATGTTCACATGGCACTGGGTGCGCCCCCAGAGTGTTTAAGCTGGGGACCGAAAACAACAACATTATGCTCTGTCTGTGTGTTGTGTGTTCACCCTGTAACTTTTAACCGGTAGACAGAATCACTTCAAAATGTTATGGTGGTTATCGTGGTACATACAGATCGTTAGATGGTCCTGTAGAAATTCTGAACCTCCGGCCAGTGCAAATTTCCACCAAGAAAGACTCACTTTTCTGGAAGATCGTATATGTTGTAGTAGTAAACGTTAGTAATTCATGGATTGGGTAGTAACTCACTGGCTGGACTGGCTGGCAGTACTTACTTCCCTTGGACATTAAACCTTACTGAATAAAAGAGAGGGAGGGAGAGTGTGTGTGTGTGTGTGTATATATACATGTTATGATGTACAAAGCGTAGCGAGCGGAAATGCCAGTATATATATTAAATTTATTTTGACATTTCAGTGGTCTTAGATTTAATGAATAGGCTACATTGCTGTGACCGGCACTTTAGCTTGTAGGCTAAATTACGGTGACAGGCAAAATAGCCAGCAGGCTAAAGTGCCGGTCACAGCTATTTAGCTTACATCTTTTTTTCTCCTCTGACTCTCTGTCTTTCTATGTCTGTCTGTCTGTTTCTCTCTCTCTTTCTTTCTAGCTCAGTCTCTCTCTCTCTCTTTCTATGTCATTGTCTTTCTCTACATCTTTATTTTTCAACATCTGGCTGGCTGGCTGTCTCTCTTGCTGCCTCTCATTCTTTCACCCTCACACTGTCTCTCTGTGCGACTTCTATCTGTCTCTGTTTCTCTCTCGTTTCCTCTCTCTTTCTCTAAATCTGTTTTTCTCTCAGTCTGTTTATCTCTGTCTCACTCTATCATGTTTCTCTCTCAGTCTTTCTGTCTCTATCTTTGATTTTCTCTCATTCTCATTGTTTTTGTCTCCCTGAATCCCTCATTGTCTGTCTAGCACCGGTCATCAGTGATTGATTGAATTTTTTTTTTGAAATGACCTATTGTTTTTGCAGACAAGAGGTCATATTACTTATTATGTTTACTTCGTGTCTGTTAGCAAATGCAAGGATTTTGATGTGTGCTGCAACTGATTCCATAGTGATCAGATTGACTTTGCTGAAACAATAGACTAAAAATAATTGCCTGGTTATTACATTGCATTGCATAGTACTGTACTAACTTTTCTCATGCCAAAAAAAAGAAAGGAATATAAAAACATAAAACAAAACAACAACAAAAAACCCAAGCTTTTCTCATGTCATTCCTTGAACACGCAGTCCGTGAACCTATGTGATTGATTGCAACAGTGTGCCCTAGAAAACAGTTTTTGTTGCGATCAAGTTCTGATTTCCTTTAATTTATTTTTACATTATGACATCGTTTTATGAAAACTAGCGCAACGCCGAGTACCAGTAACGTCTAGTAACGGTAACGCCAAGTACTGGTAACGCTGAGTACAGCAAATTTGAAGTGATTCGGTTAAGAAACGGCGGAGTTATAAGGCCCCGTTTCCCGTTGGCGCTGCTCTGAGAGTGACACTCTCTCCCGGTTTGCTGCCATGCTTTGCCCCTGCCACAGCAAGCCTGACAGCAAATTTGAAGCGATTCGGTTAACAAATGGCGGAGTTATTTGTGAAAAGGTGACGCAGCGTATATCGCGCGCGTTTCTGCATCGATTCGCTTCCGGCACATTTGGCACATCGATAGTCACCGTCCCCGGTCATCTACCTGTCAAATTCGAAGGCAATCGGTCCAGAAATACCGGAGATACGGGCGCCGAGAGGCCGGTGGATACGTGTTTCGCGCATTTGCCAAACCGCGCAAATGACACGGCCGCCTCGGTTGCCGTTGCCATCGCCCCGTTAGGGCTCACAGCAAATTTGAAGTGAATCGGTCGAAAAACGGCTGAGTTATAAGGCCCGTTTTGTGTTTCAGACAGACAGACAGACAGACAGACAGACAGACACACACACACACGGACACTTGGCTTTTTATTATATGATGACCTATTATATTTTCTTCGAACTGGTCAAATGACCTATGATGTACTGTGACAAGATTGATCCCTGCCTCCTACTTGTCATCAATTATTTGCTTCACCACTTTTTTAATATTTTTTTGTTTTGTCTTACAATGCTGTTTTTTTCCCCACTCTATACAATGTATGAGAGAATTGAATTGAATTGAATTTTTATTTATAGGGGGTAATAGAATAAGCAAATAGTACAAAAACTACATGGTTTTTTTTTACATCCAGCCCTCTTAAAAAGAAAAGAAAAAAAAGGGACAAACGAATATAAAGAGCATGCAAAACACAGTAATACAAGATATATAGCATAATATTTATACAATCAAACCTAATCTTATATGCACACGCATGTTGCAGCAGAATAACATTTCTTTAAATGAAGATGATACAGTTAAACATAAGATAGTAAAAGTTATGCACACAAGCATTCCCTATGAGAGAGAGAGAGAGAGAGAGAGAGAGAGAGAGAGAGAGAGAGAGAGAGAGAGAGAGAGAGAGAGAGAGAGAGAGAGAGAGAGAGAGAGAGAGAGAGAGAGAGAGAGAGAGAGAGAGAGAGAGAGAGAGAGAGAGAGAGAGAGAGAGAGAGAGAGAGAGAGAGAGAGAGAGAGAGAGAGAGAGAGAGAGAGAGAGAGAGAGAGAGAGAGAGAGAGAGAGAGAGAGAGAGAGAGAGAGAGAGAGAGAGAGAGAGAGAGAGAGAGAGAGAGAGAGAGAGAGAGAGAGAGAGAGAGAGAGAGAGAGAGAGAGAGAGAGAGAGAGAGAGAGAGAGAGAGAGAGAGAGAGAGAGAGAGAGAGAGAGAGAGAGAGAGAGAGAGAGAGAGAGAGAGAGAGAGCGTTTCTTGTTTATAGTGACTTTTTTTCCACGTTACTATAACTAGTCAATTTTAATTGTTTCTTTAATTGTTTTTCTTTATCCAAGGACAGATTGTAAGAATAGGCATTGCCTAAAATCTTTATCCTTGTCAAATAATGTTTTCCAGTGTCCAGTGTCTCTCTCTCTCTCCGTCTCTCTCAGTGTAGTGTTTTTGTCAGTCTGTCCGTCAGTCTCTATTGTTTTTCTATGTCTCTGCCTCACTCACTCTTTCATTGTCTCTCTCTCTCATTGTCTCTCTCTCTCTGTCTTTCTGTCACTCTCCACCTCTCTCTATTAGTCTCTTTCTGTCTACTCTCCACTGTCTGTCCCTCTTTCTGCTCCACCTTACTATGCTATTAGTCTCTCTCTCACTGTCTACATCTATGTCTTACTGTCTCCCTCTCTCTGTCTTTCTGTCACTCTCCACCTGTCCCTCTATGCTATTAGTTTCTCTCTCACTGTCTACATCTATGTCTTACTGTCTCCCTCTCTCTGTCTTTCTGTCACTCTCCACCTGTCCCTCTATGCTATTAGTCTCTCTCTCACTGTCTACATCTATGTCTTACTGTCTCCCTCTCTCTGTCTCGCTTAGTCTCCAGACCTTTTTATCTTTTTCTTTCATTGTCTCTTATTACCCCTCTCCCCATTGCTGTCTCTCTCTGTTTCTCCACCACCACCCCTCTCTCTCCTTTAATGTAGCCGTCTCTCTCACTGTCTCTGTCATGGGTATTTCTCATTGTCTCTCTCTCACTGTCTTTCACGACATATGTATGTCTCCGTCTCTCTCCATGAGTATCTCAATGTCAGGAATGAAAGAAAATGAGTGCCTCCTAGTCCCTTAGCAAAGGCCAATTACATCTTTAGCATTGCTTAAGAAATTAAGTATGATTTTAAAATGAACTAGGATTCCAGTTTAGCTCTTCTTCTTCTTCCAGTTGGGGATGTTTATCCTGCCCCAGGCTCACCGGTCTTCATTCAGACCATTAATAGCGTACATGATGCATACTATGTGAATTTGTGTCATCCATCCCACCGGCACACACGGCCTACTCGTACTGAATAGTGGGATGGGCTCTAACGTGTGCACAAAATCTTGTGCATGCGTTCGCACACAGGATGTCGTTTTTCGAAAAGTTTCATCCGAATTGAAGTAAAGTGCCTTTCACAAGGACACGCCACTGTGAACCAGTCTGGGTTCAAACCCGCGCACTCGCAAACCTGACGGATTATGAGCTAGTGACTCGGACTTACCAAATGAGCTACAGCGGCTCTTATGGCTACAGCGGCTCCTATTACCTTGACCGATAATTTAGCCTGCACTGGGGCTACAAATTAAAGTACCATGACCGGCAAAATAGCCTGCAGGCTAAATTACAGTGGTCGGCAAAATAGCCTTTTTAGGCTCCATCAATATATCGTCGGTGAAACTGAAAGTCAAAAACCTAGTAACTCAATATTTGTTTTTTATTAGTTCGATACATAGTCAGCTCTCTATGAGGTTGTTTTTGAAGAAAAACCGTCCACAGATTCCACCAAAAGCATTAAAAAAAAGAAGAAGTATCTCTAACTTGACTTTCTATCTGGCAAACGGGGTAAAAATGAGGTTGTGGGAGGTCTGGGGTTCGAAATCAGAGGCGAGGGGTTTTTTTCGGTCCTGGAAGACTCCTAAAAGTGGCTATGGGCTCAATGGGAAGACTAAGTCCCAAATTCAGATCTACTTAAGGTAGTTCTCGGGCCAAAAATCCTCGTATCTGCCATGCAGTCTCAGACCGATACGGAACTCCATAGTATCATCATATTCTTCAAGCCTCATTTTCCATCAATCATAAAATTAAAAAAAAAAGAAGACCTCAGTAATTTTAACAAAAGCTGCAGGACTCGGAGGAGGAACTCGACTACAATGTAGGGGGCTTAGTTGATGTCCTGAACAGGCTCCACTGAACTCCACCGAAACTCAGCAGAAGTGCAGTGTCTCCTCGGTTATTCATCATAGTTAATAACTTGTGGCAAACGGTAAAACGCTGTTAAATTATTTTTTCCCCTCAAAACTACCAAAATTGAGTTATGAGGTTTCTGACTTTCACCGACGATATATATAAATAAGTCACATTTTAGAACACCTTGTTAGTTGAAAGCACAAGAACACTCAACTGACGATAGGATTACTGATGATTGTGTCACATATGACATCACTCCGTCATCAGACATGTGTGCATTCAATAATTAATAAACGAAGTTCAATTCAAGATATTTGTTTGTCTCACGCATTCCTCCAAATGTTTATAGCGACATAATAGTCAAAAGTGACTGTGGTCTATTTTTTTTATATTTTTATTATTGACTCAATGAGAGAAATTTGTGACAGCTTTCTTACAACAATCAAGATGATTGAAACTTGATTGAAAACTGGACAGAATTCTACTCAGATAGTATGCTGTTTGTAAATGTAGAAACTATCATTACTATGTGTAGTTTTTTTGAGAAAATAAAACTCTTAAATATTTGTTTTTTGCTTGAAATAAACTTTCACTTGAAAAAAACCCTCTTCTTTCCACTTTGCAATGCCAGCTTACCATGCTCTCTAATGCATTGACGCAATAATTTAAAAAAATTTGACGAAGCAACTTTTTTAACATGCCTAGATATTGGTCTTGTTGTATGATGATTAAATAAATTATGGTATAACTAATCTATAATTATTTATACTAAATATTCATTCTATCACCTGAGTAATCAAGTGACTTTCAAGCTTGAAAGTCACAAGTGACTGAAATGACACTAAAACCACTGTGACTGAACGGATCGAACAATTGACCCTAAACCTTTCTCTATTCTTATTTTCCCCTTGGGTACAATCTGCGATTGGAACGAATCCTGCCCGCAGAAACAATCCAGTCGCACACATTCAGCACCTTCACCACAAGGGTGCTGAAACAACATGCCTAAAATCATACTTCGCCCCCCACCCCCCATCTTTCTCGCGCGCACATGCACCATATGGGGCCTGCTTGGCGGTCATGCATGATTGATATATATATATTCCTCTCTGCACCAGTGCATGTATCGTGTGGGGCCTGGGCGTTCCTGGCTAAATTGGGTATGCTTAACGGTTGTACATGACTCAAACATTTTTGTTTTTGGCATGCATCATGAAAGGCCCAAGCGTTGCATGACTTCTTTTTCTTCTCCATAGACAGCCAACTTCACCACATTGAAGATTTTGCTGCATTTTAGAGAGAAAAAGAGAGAAATAGTAAAAGGAGTACAAAGCGAAATAATATAACATTATGCCTATGAGGAAAAAAAAGAAATGATTGCAACATAGTCAGGAAATAACTTAAGTATTTACTGATACACAGTTTACTATGTAGAAAGATATTAATTAATGAGATTCAAAACCGAAGGAAGTTACTTAGATATTTGAAGATTTTATTTGGGGAAAAAAGAAGAAAAAAGGGGGGGATGGATGGGGGTTGGGTGTGTGTGTGTGTGTGATAGAGGGAAAGACGAGTTAAAAGTCATGCCCGACCGTTAAATGTCCCCAGTCTAGCCAGGGACACCCGGGCCCCACATGATGCATGTAGAGTGTCATGCACGACCGTTAAGTCCCCCAGATCAGCCGGGGAAACACGGGCCCCACATGATGCATGCACAGGAGTAATTGTATTTAGGGGACATGCATGTAAGGGAGGGGGGGGGGGGGGGGGGGCATCTGTTTTTAGGTGTGGGAATGCAGGGTGGGAGGTGGGGAGGGGAGGACAGAGGAATGGTTGTTTAGTAGATATGCTTTTGGAGGCCCCTCTTGAAGGCCACCAAGGACTACTTACTTACTGTAAGTAATAATAATAATAATAATAATGACAATTTATATAGCGCTTATTCTCCTAGCAGGGCTCTAAGCGCTTCACAAAGAAGTTTAAAATCTGAGCAAAAACAACAAAACAATGCACTTATCATAAGGAACAGCCCGAAACGAAATCACAATAACTACATTTACTCCCCCCCCCCCCTTTTTCACACTCCCCTAGAATCCAAACCACTACAAATAGCGTTTTCCACGCAAAAGGCATTTTCTCACACTACCCCCCCCCTCCGCCCGCCCCCGCATTCACCATCCCCATTCATAGACCTCAAGCTGACCTACTTTTCAAAGATCTCCCAGCACGCACGCATACACACGCACCCGCATGTGCAGAGGGACAAATACCCCTAACAGTAACACTGAGGCATGCACACACACACACACACACACACACACACACACGCGAGCGCGCGCACGCACGCAGCTCGTCCTGAAGAAACATACTAAATGTAGTGTTTCCAGCATAACGTACTATATAACGACAGGATACAAGACAGGTTGGTTATCTGAGCTGAAAGAGATGGGTTTTTGTGGAGGATTTGAAAGAGCTGACAGACTGGGAATGGCGGACACTGAGAGGTAAGTTGTTCCAGAGAGAAGGGCCTTGTAAGGCAAAAGCTCGCTGACCAAAGGATTTGGTTCTGAGTGTCGGAATGCGCAAGAGACGGGTATCTGCAGAAGAGCGGAGCTGACGGGATGGGATGTAGGTATGAAGACTGTCTCCGAGATACTGAGGTCCTGCACCAGTGACAGAGGCAAAGCAAATGGACCCTAGTTTGTAGTCAATCCTGGATTGAATAGGTAAACAATGAAGAGACCTTAGAGAAGTGGGGAGACATGTTCCCATCTAGACGACTTCAACACAAGTCTGGCAGTACTGTTATGGACCCTCTGTAACTTATCAATAAGATATTTTGGAGAACTTGCCAAGAGACTATTACATTATTACAATAATCCAACCTGGACAGGACTAGCGCACAGACCAGTGTCTTTGTGGCTTCAACTGAAAGAAAATGCCGGTTGAAGCTAATTTTGCGTATTTCAATGTAGGCAGCTTTGCAGACGTTTGAAATGTGCTGCTTGAAAGAGTGTTGAATCAAAAGTCACTCCAAGGTTTCGAGCCTGAGAAGAGAAGACTATATCAGAAGTGCCGATGATGGTGGAAGAAGGGAAAGCAGGGTGATTTTGAAACTTGGGAGGGGCAATGAGGATCAGTTCTGTCTTATCGTCATTCAATTACAACTTATTTCAAGTCATCCAGTGCTTTAAGAATACAGTTCTGGATGTTACTGACCATATTAGCAACTTCAGACAAAGAGGCTGACTCGTGCAGCTGTGTGTCGTCAGCAAAACTCTCATGCATCAAGGAGTGTTGGTCAATGACATCAGACACAGGTCTGACGTACAAGGCAAAAAGAACGGGCCCAATGACAGAGCCTTGTGGCACACCGCAGGTAAAAGGAGTGGTTTGAGAGGAAAGGCCATTTAGTTACACAGACTGTCTGAGAACGAGCGCTCAGATAGGATTTTATCCAGCTGAGAACGCTGCCCTGAATACCAACAAGAGTTTTGAAGTCTGGAAAGAAGAATGTCGTGATCGATCTTGTCGAATGCTGCAGATAGGTCCAGAAGGGATAGAAGAGACTTTGTCATTGTCACGGGCGAGAAGTAGATCATTAACTACTTTGAGGAGGGCAGTCTCTGTGCTGTGACCAGCTCTGTAAGTGTAAGCAGACTGGGGGGCAATTACTAATTTAGATTGTTGAGTGAGATGCGCTGAACGCTGGGAAAGAACAATTCTCTCAAGGATTTTGGACAGGTAGGGAAGGTTAGAAACAGGCCTGTAGTTTTTCAAGAGGTTTGGGTCCAAAGAGGGCTTTTTAAGTAAGGGACGAACAACAGCAGATGTGTACACTAGGGGGAAAATACCAGATGAAAGGGAACAATTGATAACATCAGTTATGTGGAGAAGCAAAACATCAAGACGATCAATCATGAAAGATGCAGGCAATGGGTCAAGTTCGCATGTTTTGCACGGTGAGTTGGTTATTACTTTTCTAACATCACTCTCAGTCACACTACTAAACGAGGTAAAAGGCTGTCCAGAAAAGCGAGTATCACTGACAAAGGGGTACTGTGCCAAACAAGTTTTGTCCAAATGGTCTCGTATGGTTTTGACTTTGAGTTGAAAAAGTCAGAGAAAAGCACAGGAAGGTCAGAGGGGGAGAAAACAGTAGGTAGTGGAGTGTTGCTTTTTCTGCCCAACAGACTGTCAGCTGATAAGAGTTGAGCGGATGTTTTACACTTATAGTTACAGTCCATTATTTTGCTGGAAAAGAAATTAGACTGGGCCTCGAACACAATTCTGTCCATACGATGTTTCTGCCGGTTGAAGATTTCCTCGTGAACGTGAAGCCCTGATTTCTCCCACTGACGTTCCGCTCTGCGTTGCTCAGCTTTCTCAACGTTAAGTACTCCTTCTATCTTGCATCTCACTAAAATCTACTCAACCCCTCCCCCACCCATTTCAAGCCTACAAAATACTCAGCCAAGTTCATCTTTTCATATCTTTATATCATCTTAAAAAACCAAATGATGATCTAGCATGTAATACCTATCTGAATTTATAAAATAAATACCCAACCAAATTACTCCTTCCTTCCTATATAACTGTAACAGTGTAACTGTAAGTGACCACAGTCAAACTTGACTTTTCTGTCATATTCTCTCAATATCATTGTAAGCAAACACTTTTCGAATTGCCTAATATGTTTCTCAAATCCTATCTCATCCCGTGCTGCGCATCTTCGTCTTTGAACTGCTGTATATATAATATGTAAATAATTGCTGATAAACGACAGTGGACAGTGGAAGAAGAAGAACAACTTAAATACAGTTACCGTAAGTCAAGGTGAGATGCATAAAGCGCTTGAGGACTTAAAAATTGACAAGTCTCCAGGCCCTGATGAAATTCATCCCAGAGTTCTCAAAGAGCTTGCATCTGAACTATCTTTACCATTAACGTACAAGTTTGTTTAAGAGATCCCTTATGGAGGGTAAACTACCAACTAAATGGAAAGAGGCGGAGGTCAAACCAATTTTTAAGAAAGGTGACTAGAGTATTGCGGGAAATTATCGCCCAGTCAGCTTGACATCAGTCGTAATCGTATGCAAAATATTCGAAGGCTTTATTCGGGACTCTTTGTGTAAACATTTAATAGAGAATGACTCAGTTTGGATTTACTAAAGGTCGTTCATGTGTCACACAATTACTTGTAACAATAAATGATCGGATGTCCTCTCTGGACGATGGTGCACCAGTTGATGCTGTTTCACATGCAAGACTGATTCATAAACTAAGAGGATATGGTGTTACTGGTAATATGTTGTCTTGGATTGAGGACTTTTTCATTTAAGTGGGCGTATCCAGTATGTAAACGTAAATGGCTCTTGCTCAGACAGCATACAGGTTACTAGCGGTGTTCCACAGGGGAGTGTCTTGGGCCCTACCCATATCATCTACTTCATTAACGATTTACCTGACAATATGGAATGTGATGTTAAAATTTTTGCTGATGACACAAAAGCATATTCCACTGTTGATGAAAACCTGTTATCTAAAGAGAAGATTCAGAGGTGTATTGATTCTTTAGTCACTTGGTCTGACACTTGGTTAATGAGTTTTAACAGTCAAAAGTGTAAAATTTTACATTTGGGTAAAAATAATCCTATGCATAGTTACTACATAAATGATGGTGATGTTAAAAGAGTACTGGTAAATACGTATGCAGAAAAATCATAAATGCTTTTAAAAATTCAAGAGAGAGCGCGCATACTTGACACTGGTCAGACCGCTGCTGGAATACGCTAGTTCTGTCTGGGACCCTTACACAAAGAAGTTGGTGGACAAGATCGAAGCAGTTCAGAGACGGGCGGCTCGCTTC
>JAGGCT020002239.1:0-12500 GCA_017654935.2 Phymorhynchus buccinoides
TTCTGCGCAGCAGTGGAGGCACTGGTCTGCGTGCGATTGGAGGCACTATTCTGCGCAGCACTGGAGGCACTGGTCTGCGTGCGATTGGAGGTATTATTCTGCGCAGTCTGCGTGCGACTGGAGGCACTATTCTGCGCAGCACTGGAGGCATTATTCTGCGCAATATCAGAGGTAGAACACACTTACACATGTATACAACAACAACAACATCATACAATATTCATACGGCGCTAAATCTTGATGCAAATCAAATCGAAGCGCACACACACGTTTAACATTCCCAACGCATTCAAACCACAGACACTATACAAAGACGAACAAGAAGATAACAGACACACGCGTATGAGAAATAGACCTAAAGGGAATAAAGAGATGGGAAGGAGAGAATGATCTTCAATGACGGGGAACAGGTGGGTTTGATTTGAAAGCAGATAGGGTCGGTCGCTGATGGAGGGAGAGAGGAAGTTTGTTCCAGGAGGTTGGTCCTGAAACAGCAAAAGAGCGCCGATCGATAGTTGAAAGCTTATACCTAGGGATCTGGAGAGATAGAGGGTCAGAAACACACACACACACGCACGCACGCACGCACACACACACACGCACGCACACACACACACACACACACACACACGCATACACACACACACACACGCACACACACACACACACACACACACACGCACGCACGCACGCACGTACGCACACGCACGCACGCACACACGAACGCGCGCGCACACACACACACACACACACACACACACACACACACACACACACACACACACATACACATACACACACACACACACACACACACACACACACACACACACACACACACACACACACACACACACACACACACACACACACACACACACACACACACACACACACACACACACACACACACACACACTTGATGTCATAGATATGCTGTTGTTTGCTTACCCAGGCTGAAAGACCCCAGGGGTCATCCTAGCAGCGAAAGGACTCGAACAGTATGGTACAAAGTGCATCAGCTACAGATGAGAACATTACGCGTGTGACTGTTTTTTGATTACCCCACCACGTGATTAACCACACTTCATTTTCGGTGGATTTGGGAGACTGATGACGTTAAGCTAGGAGCTTGTCATGGCTAAAGCAACCCCCGCCTAACTAGGGGAAGACGGGGTAAAAAGCGCATGGGCTGGTAAGAAGCCCACCCCAATTATCTCATGAAATAAAGAAACTTTCAGTCAAATTTGCCCATGAGACGAATGCTAGACATTAACGCTCGTCTCATGGGCAAAATGAGACTGAAATTTGCTTCATTTCATGAGATAATTGGGGTGGGCTTCTTACCCGCCCATGCGCTTTTTACCCCGTCTTCCCCTATGCATGATATAAAACGTAAAACAAGAAATATAAGACGTAAAAGCTTCAGGGTTAAGGAAGATTGAAACCTACCATTGCTGTAGCTGGCTTTGCACAACTCCAGTCCGTGATGTGAAGAAGAAGAAGAGTATCCCAGTACAGAGCTTAAGTAAAGAACAACAAATCCTCACAGCTTTCTTTAACACATCACACGTGAATAATATGCGTTGTTTCTGAATGAATGGAAGCCATACGTACTCACTTGAATTAAAGACACACTGACGCACCACGCTTAAGTCCCTTGTTTTTTTCTGGGTAGCTGTGACCCACATACCAATGTCCCCAACTTATAATTGAGGCTGCTCTTTAAAATGATGTTTCGTTTTCAATTTGGGAACATTTGAATGGGAGTCAAACCTGGTCAAGACAAGATTTCTTACCAGCTATTAGAGGGGAAAACACGTGAAACCCGTGATTTTGACACGTGACCTGGTGGGTCTTTAAAATAACAAGAGAAGGAACACAGTTCCGTGATGAGAAATTCTTGTTTGCTTCAGTGCGTTCAAACCGTTAATTTCTCACACTGTCATTGCGTCTGCACGTGAAAAGGGTGATTTTGTAGTCACCCGATTAAAAAAAAAAGTAGGTCAAAGTTGTTTTTATTCGCAATAAGAATGTATGTTTTGTGTATAAAAGAGCGCTGTGAGGAGTGTTTATTTAGGCGTGCTGGATACTGTCTGAGCATCACCGATAGTAAGCCTTAATAATATAAACCAGCTCGAGTCAGCTTACTGTAAAATGGTAGGTCTAAACCTTTTATTCTCATCGAAGCTTCTGTGTTTAACATTATTTTGTTTCATGCTATATTATGGGCAAAACCCACATTTTTTCGCCCGTTAGACAAGATAATCACTAAGTTATTTCATGTATAATAATTATATGATGGCGTGACGAAGAGAACTTGATGACTGTCACTTGAAGATAATATCTTCTGGCTATATTCACATTTATGCCCGTCTGCTGGCGTCAAGAACGATAATTTGTAACAGAAAAGAACAAAAGCAATTGCTTTTTCAGTCAACAGATTATCGTTCTTGACAGGGTTGACGGGCATAAATGCGAATATAGCCCTTAGAACTTCTTTCATATAGTATCCTCCTTCAACGTTGCGAAGATGTTGATACTTTAATCAAAAACTCACCTAGCTGATGACGAAGAGAACAACCCGTTTCGCTCAGAGCCTGTGTATATACACTGGCTATGGTTTCGCTCTTTACTGTCACGAAATGATCTCCCTTGCGGGCGAAAATGTGGACACAGCCCATAATATTGTTTTTGTCCGTCACCGAAGGTGAACGGACTTTGCGATGGGCTGGTTTGTATTTTTTTTTCTTGTTTTTTCTCTCTGTCTGTCCCAAGGATATCTCCCGAACCGCTTGACCGAATCGCGTCAAATTGTGTGTGAAGGTGTGCCTCCTTAATAGGAAGAGATCGGCGCAAACCATTTTGCCGTCGTGACCTTGACCTTGGCGTACGACCTTGAAAACCGAAAATCTTTCAGGGGCCATAACTCCCACACCGTTAGTGTTAGAGTCTTCAAATTTGGCATGAAGGTACTTTGGCGTATGCCCGTTCTGATAGTGGCATACCGATCAAGGTCAAGGTCACGGTCTGGGCGATCAGTAGGCCTTGAAAGTGGTAGGGGTCTACACATTGGGTTTTAAGCCATATTTTCCACATTGGTACTTGACAGAAGCGCTTCAGATTGTGTGTGGTACTGTATCCCCTAGAGAAGAAAACATCGGAGCATAAATTATCACCATGCTGACCTTGACCTTGAAGTGTGACCTTGAAAACCAAAATTTCCTTCTTTGCGCTATATGTTTCTTCTTCAAGCTGTATCTCGTGAACTAGAAGACAGAATCCCTTCCAATTTTGTGTCAGGATGTGACACTCTACGGGGTGTCGCAAGTGCGTGGCATTGCTGGTGACGGACATGTCTGCCGCTCGGCGACGCCCTTGTTGTCTTTGCTACTGTGTCTGATTCTTGGTTTGTATGTCCACGAACAACCGCGTGCTGTTAACAGTCTGTATTCGTCAAATGGGGCTAATTTGTTTCCACTAAGAATACCCCTCTTGCATGGAGTAATGTGCACACACACCTTATTGCTTACCTTCATTTATCACGGACACTGACCACGGTAGGCCCCTCTCTCTCTGTGTGTTAGAGAGAGAGAGAGAGAGAGAGAGAGAGAGAGAGAGAGAGAGAGAGAGAGAGAGAGAGAGAGAGAGAGAGAGAGAGTGAGTTCAGACGCCAGACTTCAGGTTTCAGAAACGTTACTTTGCAAAGACGAGGGAGCACTGGAAACTGAACACTGAATTGTTTAATTGTACGTTGGCCTTGGACCACAAGACAATATCAAGGAGTGGGGTAGCAAGGAAAAACTTTGAACAGTTTAATGTGTAAGAGAGCAGAGAGAGAGAGAGAGAGAGAGAGAGAGAGAGAGAGAGAGAGAGAGAGAGAGAGAGACAGAGAGAGAAACATAGAGAGAAAGACAGAGAGTGGGGTAGGCAGGCAGACAGATCGAGAGAGAGAGAGAGAGAGAGAGAGAGAGAGAGAGAGAGAGAGAGAGAGAGAGAGAGAGAGAGAGAGAGAGAGAGAGAGAGTTCAGACGCCAGACTTCAGGTTTCAGAAACGCTACTTTGCAAAGACGAGGGAGCACTGGAAACTGAACACTGAATTGTTTAATTGTACGTTGGCCTTGGACCACAAGACAATATCAAGGAGTGGGGTAGCAAGGAAAAACTTTGAAGAGTTTAATGTGTAAGAGAGCAGAGAGAGAGAGAGAGAGAGAGAGAGAGACGGACAGAGAGAGAGAGAGAGAGAGAGAGAGAGAGAGAGAGAGAAGAGCACTCTCTGCAAGAGAGAAATTCAGAGAGTGGGGGTAGGGCATGCATAAATATTAAAGAGAGAGAGTTCAAGAGAGAGAGATAAAGAGCTCAGAGAGAGAGAGAGAGATGCAGAGAGAGAGAGAGAGAGAGATAACAAGCTTACTCTTAGAGAGAGAGAGAGAACAATACCGATTTGAAAAAGAGACCCACAAGTGTCTAGAGATTTGTCCCAAGATTTCGTGAGAGTAGAGAGACAGATCAGTATCAAAGACAGAGGACGGACAGACATACATAGTGAAAGAGAAAGACAGATAGAGAGAATCGCACTCTCTGCAATCATCCATTCATGCACGGATGTGGGGTAGGCTCTACATGTATAAATATTAAGTTTGAAGCGTTCAAGTTTTATTCAAAACTTCCATGACTTCAAATGGATACATCCAACAATATCATAATTGTTTTTGGTTTTTATTATTTTATTATATTATCATGCCCCTAACACATAACAAGCTTACTCTTACATATTATACAGAGAACAATACCGATTTGAAAAAAAACCCACACAAGTGTCTATATTTCTCCCAATATTTCGTCCTGGGTACACACTGCACTTTATCAACGTATCAAATGACAGAGGAATGAGCCGCACAAGAAAAGTAAAAAGGCATAAACTTTATTCAGGTTATAAAACAAAACTTCGACGAAACTTCGAAAACTTCGACGAAACAAACGAACACACACTTATATAGCTGCATGTGCAAAATCATTTAATCATGAACAAAATAAGCTCACATTAAAAGAAATAAACGAAACAAAACAACAACAACTTTATGCTAATTGGATGCTCTGAATTGCACACACACACACACACACACACGCACACACACACACACACGCACACACACACACACACACACACACACACACACACACAACACACACACACACACACACACACACACACACACACACACACACACACACACACACACACACACACACACACACACACACACACACACACACACACACACAAGCACACTGTATATGCTGCATAAATTTGTTTTAACCCCGTCGCGATTTCTCAGGATGAGGACGTACATCAGAAATCAGCAGACGTGGAATCCATGGACGCCAACACAGAGGCACCGACACCGATGAAAAGACAAGAGAGGAATCCAGACCCCACTCGCTTCTCCAACCTCCGACGTAAGAACTCTGACGATGATGACTATGATGATGAAGAAGACGACGATAACGAGGAGGATGACGATGGTGTTGATAAGGGAGAGAAGATGGTGGTGGGAGGGGTGACGCAGCGACTGAAAGACAACAAGAAAGACGAGGAAGATGCAGAACATAATATACACAAAGGGAACAACAAGAGGAGAGTGAAAGCTGAAGAGGAAGGAAAGAAGGGAAGGGGAAAGAGACGCAACGAGGAAAATACGGACGAGAAAGAGAAAGAGAGGAAGAAAGCAAGAAAGGAAACCAGGTCGGAGGGAAAAGAGGAGACGGGGGAGAAGGACTTAGGGAAAGAAGATAGGGGAAGACTGAAAATGAATGAGGGAGAGGATAAAGCAAATATTGGAAGATATATTAAGAAAGAGAAGAAATCAAAGGAGGAGAAGAGAGAGAAAGAAGACAAGCAGCAGCAAGAAGAGGGAGAGGAGGCGATAGAGGAGGGAGAAAAAGATGAAGTGGGGAAATACGACAAATACAAAAAGGAGATCAGATACGAAAAGGAAAAGATGGAAGAGGAAAGGGAGGAAGAAGGGGAGATTGTGGAAGAAAGCGAAGACTACAAAGATGAAGATGAAAAGGAAACTGAAGAGGAGGAAGAAAACGAGGATGAGGATGAGGATGACGAGGAAAACGAAGGGGAGGAAGGGAAAGAGGAGGACGAAAATGAAAAGAAAAATGAAGAAGAAGAGGAGGAGGAAATCGAAGAAGAGGAAGAAAACGAAGAGGAGGAGGAAGCAGGTGAAAACGGAGAAGAGGAAAAAAACGAGGACGAAAATGAAGGGAAAAAAGAGAAGGAAGAGGAAGAAGAGGAAGAAAGCGAGGATGATGATGATGAAGAGGAAAGCGAAGAGGAGGAGGAAGGGAAAGAGGACGACAAAAATGAAGGAAAAGTAGAGGAGGAGGAAGAGGAAGAAGAGGAGGAAATCGAAGAAGATGAAGAAAACGAGGAGGAGGAAGAGGAAAGCGAAGAGGAGGGAGGGAAAGAGGAGGACGAAAATGAAGAGAAAATAGAGGAGAATGAAGAGGAAGAAGAAGAGGAAGAAAGCGAGGAGGAGGAGGAGGAAGAAGACAAAAACGAAGAAGAGGAAAAACACGAGGACAAAAATGAAGGGAAAAAAGAAAAGGAAGAGGAAAAAGAGGAGGAAATTGAAGAAAAGGAAGAACGCGAGGAGGATGAGGATGACGAGGAAAGCGAAGTGGAGGGAGGGGAAAGGGAGGACGAAAATGAAGAGAAAATGGAGGAAGAGGAGGAAGAGGAGGACGAAAATGAAGAGGAAGAGGGGAAGGAAGAAGAGGAGAAAATCGAAGAAGAGGAAGAAAAAGAGGATGATGATGATGATGAAGAGGAAATCAAAGAGGAGGAAGAGAAAGAGGAGGACGAAAATGAAGAGAAAAAAGAGGAAGAGGAAGAAAGCGAAGAGGAGGATAATCAGAACATCGTTACATATTCCCAAGAACTCCGTGCTGCTCTGATGCCAGTATTGGAACTGTTATTTCAGCTTCCCGAGTCTTTTCTAGTGCCACCACCCATGTCTGACGACAATACTGAAATCGTTCAGAATGCTACAGACCTCAACACAATAAAGGAAAATCTGGAAGGAGGTCTGTACACTAACCCCTGGCCATTCTTGAATGACGTGTGTCTTGTGTTCGACGACGCTTTGCGCTCCTGTAGTGAGACTTCTGAATTCTGTGAAAAGGTATCGGTCACCTTCCAGGCGGCCATTGATGGAGCAGTGAGGTCTCTGGGTTTCTGCTGTGCACGAGAGTTCAGACTCGATCCACATACACTTACCTGCTTTGGGAAAACACGGTGCAGCATTGGCCGAAACCAGAAATACTACAGCTCCAAGGGAAACAGGTTCGTGTACTGCGAGGACTGTTTTAACGCGATCCAAGGGGACACGGTGACAGTTTCCCTTGAACCCCCTCTGGCTCTACCCAAGGCGGATTTTCTTCATTTGGAGAACTGCTCAAAGCCAGAACAGTTAACAAGGTGCAGTGAGTGTGGACGGATTGGGCACACCTACTGTCTCCTACAAATCTCAGAAGATGTGTGCATCCGATGCCAGTCGACGACGAAGACGAAAGAGGAGGAAGATAAGACTGCGGAATGCTACCAAGCAACGCGATTGCCAACAACAAAGCTTGGGGAGCATCTGGAGCAACGAGTTCGGAAGTTTGTGGACAAGGAACGGTGCGAGAAGGAGAAGGAGAGCTGTGGAGTAGTGACCATACGAGTGTTGTCTAGTGGAGACCATGTGGCCAAGGTCAAACATCTAACAAGAGAAAGATTTGCCAAGGAACTGTCTGCACTGGAGTACCCCTATCAGGCGAAAACCATCCTGGCCTTCCAGGAAATTGACGGAACGGACGTGTGTTTCTTCGGCGCGCACGTGCAAGAGTACGGACCCCACTGCCCCCCTCCTAACAACAGACGTGTCTACATTCAGAGCGTGGAGACTGTCCCTTTCTTCACCCCTCTGCGTCTCCTGATGCCAGTCCACGACCAAATCCTCATCGGTTATCTCGACTACCTCAAATCTCGAGGCTTCCACACAGTTCATCTGTGGACCTACCCCCCTCCCTGTGTCGGGGAGGAGAGCTTCTTCCCATTCCCCCCGCCAGAGCACAGACAGAGGTCCCTTAATCCTGAGATGGTCTGGGATGGATACGTTACAGTGCTGAATGAAGCAAAGAAGGAGAATGTAGTCGTCAACTTTATGGATCTGGCAAACATCAAGAAAACCGAGATGACCAGCGTAACAGAGATCCCGTATTTCGAGGGAGACTTTTGGTCCTATATCATAGAGACCATCATCCAGCGAATGAACAAGCGGGGGGAGGAGAACAACGGTGTAAAGGAGAGAGGGGAGAGACAGGATCCGACGAAGACGAAGAGCAAGAAGAGAGAAGGAGACGAAGGGAAGAATGCTAATGGTCAAGGGACTTCGGTTACCCGCGCTAGTCGACAGTTAGAAAGAAACTGCCCTGTGTTGAGGACCTTCCTTAAAACCCTGGCCAAATACAAACATATGCTTCTGGTCATCCAGCTACACAGCCCACCCGGCGAAAGAGACACGACGACCTTCGCTGGCCGATCTGACCTTGAACTTCACGCTGATCATGACCCTGACCCTGACCCTCCGATGATGTTTGACGTCATGCACATGTGTCACGTATTCTTGAACAATTCGAGCAGACGAACGGACGATTCCGTGCTTCATATCGAGTTTAGCACGCTTCGCCGTGCCAAGTTCGCAACCCAATTGCTTCTCTTGACATTTCTGAACGTGGGCTTAGGGGAGCACTGCGAATTGGTGTGGGAAGGTGACATGCCTATACTTTCGCTTACCCTTTACGAACCTCTGGAATGCAGGGACGACACGACGCGTATAAACTGCTCTAAAACGGAACACAACGGCCACGTATTTGCCGACGCCGATCTGCTCACAGAGGCGCGGCATTTGAAGCACACGTACGTATCTGACCCCGTAACCTGCGGAGAGCCAAGGTGCCAGGAGATCCTAGAGCTGGCGCAACACTACGCTACGCACAAGGGCGAACAAACCTGCCCCGAGTGTCGCGCCTTCCATACGTTACGCTTACACCACGCTCAGTTTTGTGGAGACGCCGCGTGCAACGTGACGGGCTGCCGCTGCGTAAAACGTTGGTGGCGAGAGCAGTTGGAGGAGGGGCAGCTCGCGCAGAGGGTGCATCAGACCCACACGATCCTACATCGTCTCGTTTTCATGGACAAGGGGGCCTCGCCGGGAATGGAGGATGGATCCCCCCGAAGGGTCACCCATCTCGATTGACTTCTTATAGAAGATGTAGACCTTTCTGGTCATATTATGCAGCAAAACCTTCTGATTAGAAGAAACAGAGAGAGAAGTCGAGAGTCGGAATTTTAATGAAAAAAGGCCTACAGCCCCTTTCATGGGGGGAACGAACATAATTATACATATATACAACCATTATTAAATACAAAAACATACCCACGAAAAACCAACATAGAATCCTTCACTGAAACATACGTCATAAAAGAGCATAAATGTCCTGACATAATTGATAGAAGAACATATTTGAGAGAGAGAGAGAGAGAGAGAGAGAGAGAGAGAGAGAGAGAGAGAGAGAGAGAGAGAGAGAGAGAGAGAGAGAGAGAGACAGAGGTAGAGAGAGAGAGAGAGAGAGAAGTCTGAAGTCTGAAGTCTGAAATGATTTAATTTGTTAGGCCACAGGCCCATACAAATGGAGTTCACGTTGACAAAATTATGACATGCATGTAATCACCAGACATTACTGAAGTGCTTGCAGAGCATTGTGCCTCACTATGTATGCCTTATACGCGTATTTACAAACTCTAATAACCCTATTTTCATTTTCATTCGACAATAGAGAGAGAGAGAGAGAGAGAGAGAGAGAGAGAGAGAGAGAGAGAGAGAGAGAGAAGAGAGAGAGAGAGAGAGAGAGATATGGAGAGAGAGAGAGAGAGAGGAGAGAGAGAGAGAGAGAGAGAGAGAGAGAGAGAGAGAGAGAGAGAGATAAGGAGGGAGAGAGAGAGAGAGAGAGAGAGAGAGAGAGAGAGAGAGAGAGAGGAGAGAGAGATAGAGAGAGAGAGAGAGAGAGAGAGAGAGAGAGAGAGACAGAGACAGAGAGATAGAGATATGGAAAGAGAGAGACAGAGACAGAGAGACAGAGAGAGAGAGACAGAGAGAGAGAGAGAGAGAGAGAGAGAGAGAGAGAGAGAGAGAGAGAGAGAGAGAGAGATTATGGAAAGAGAGAGAGAGAGAGAGAGAAGAGAGAGAGAGAGAGAGAGAGAGAGAGAGAGAGAGAGAGAGAGAGAGAGAGAGAGAGGAGAGAGAGGAGGGAGATAGAGATATAGAGAGAGAGAGAGAGAGAGAGAGAGAGAGAGAGAGAGAGAGAGGAGAGAGAGAGAGAGAGAGAGAGAGAGAGAGAGAGAGAGAGAGAGAGAGAGAGAGAGAGAGAGAGAGAGAGAGAGAGAGAGAGACAGAGAGAGAGAGACAGAGAGAGAGAGAGAGGAGAGAGAGGGAGGGATAGAGATATAATAGAAAGAGAGAGAGAGAGAGAGAGAGAGAGAGAGAGAGAGAGAGAGAGAGAGAGAGAGAGAGAGAGAGTTGAGGCCATTAGAAGTATCGTCTGGCATACTGTCTTGAACAAGAGATCGGGTATTTGTGGCAACCCGGACATATTCCTACTTATCAAGGGAACATTGCGAGGGTTCATAGGCGACGACGGTACCGGGGAACATCAGTATCAGCCAGCTGCTAATTATATCACTGATAATCATAGGGATCTGGATACGGGGTCTACTTTCTCTGGACGACGGTCGCTGCGTGCATAACTGTTACGTCAAAAGGGGTCTAAGAAACGCTTTAGAAAACGTTTGCGGAAGAATACTACAAGCTCTTGTCTGATTGGTAAACCAAACATAGTATTATTTTAACCAAACTTTAATGGACCAATCAACAACAAGAAACGTATTCACCCCCTACTAGTTCCGGATAGTTCGCCGCTTGCTCGGTGTTTGGCAAGAACAAAACGTCACGCGAACTATCGGCAAACGAAGGGTGTTTCTTAGACCGTTTTTGCCGATTTGAGCGAGGGCAACGTAACGTTAGCCCTTGTGAAACGGCCCCCAGATGTTGACAATTAATTTCCAAAAACGTAGACTCATTCTTCTCAGGCAAAAGCCAGAAGGTGCTGTGGGTAGACATACCTTTACTTGTGGCGGTGCCATAGCCGATGAGGTTTAACCGAGGCGTGGTCACCGCTACAGCTTTCTGTATTAATAACAAAATCGGGACTTTACTGGTTTCGTACTGCCTCCGGGCATTGCCTCCAGTATTGTTCCCACCATATTTGTATTTACGAAGGTCCCATATGTGTCTGATTCAGACCAAGAGGACTTAAAACACCATTTTCGTGGGTTCCTTTTGTTTCTGTGGTTATTATATTTTCTGGCTCTTACCTTAGATAAAAAAAAGAAGAGATAATACCTTATGGCATTGAACTCTCGCATGGGGTGCAGTTGTAACTTTCAAGTTTATATGCGAGAACAGGCAGGCGCTGCACTTGCGGCGACGCGCTCTCCGGGAGAGAGCAGCCCGAATTTCACAGAGATAAGTCTCTGTGTCTAGAATATACCAAATACAATTTTGTACAGCGTAAACAGCATTGCTTACAGAGCAATGGATGTATAACCAGTGTTTTTTTTCCTTTCTGTTTGGTTGTATTTGCTTTGTTTATCCTTTTGCTTGATGATTGTACATAGTTGAGTTTATTTGGGTGTAATGCGAAACGTAGTCCATAAAATGATAAGTCGCACTTTTATTAATTATTGCGCGATTTTTTAAATTTAAGTGAAAGGAAAGAAAAACATTCTATAGTTACCTTTGCAAACTTGTTTTTGAAGTTCTAATTGTTGTACTATTTCTTGCCAATGATAAGGGCAACAAATATTATACTTGTATGCTCAAATTATTTTTGTTTGTGGCATAACTCACTTTGTCAGTCTGTCTGACGGTCCAAAATTGTCGCACATATTGTAAAAGAGAATCAAATACTTGGGCATAAAGTAACATTTCAGTTGTCATAGGTCCTTAGGTATGAATGAAATGGTGTTTTAACGTAACATCTCGGTTGAACAGACACATATGCGACATAGTCCTCAGGTATGGAAAGAATTGTATACTGAACAGAGCACATGAATCTTCATTTTAAAGCGTACAAAATAATAAACATACGTAATACAGACACTGCAACAGACACGACGAGTATGCGGTGCTTCTTTCGATGAGTATAAGTAGGATAAATAGTTTTAAATGTTTTCCAAAAGATATAAAAAGTTACGAAATGGTGCAGAGATAACATTCTGGTTTACAGATTAAAATTATTGAAAAGCCAGGGGAGGCGACTCAGTGTATGTAATGATTGGAGTGGTAAAAATACACCGCTGCCACAAACGATTGCGAATCCGCGCT
>JAGGCT020002239.1:17500-37644 GCA_017654935.2 Phymorhynchus buccinoides
CCTCAGTGCAGCACATAGGAATTGTGCAAGGGACGACAATTCGTGCCTTGGTTGTCGATACTGGGGCGACAAATCATGCGGATGGGCGATAAAACGTGCTGCACAATTCGGCACGAATCAATTCGTGCCGTAACAATGCCTTTTCTTTACACCTAAAATGTGAATGGTGTGTTTGTGTGTGTGTGTGTGTGTGTGTGTGTGTGTGTGTGTGTGTGTGTGTGTGTGTGTGTGTGTGTGTGTGTGTGTGTGTTTGTGTTTGTGTGCGTGCGAGTGTGTGTTTCTGCATTTGTAATTTTGTGTGACTCTCTCTCTCTCTCTCTCTCTCTCTCTCTCTCTCTCTCTCTCTCTCTCTCTCTCTCTATCTCTCTCTCTCTCTCTCTCTCTCTCTCTCTCTCTCTCTCTCTCTCTCTCTCTCTCTCTCTCTCTCTCTCTCTCATTCATTTCGGTGTCTCTGTTAGCTGGGTTGTTCTCAGAAAGACTTGCAAAGGGGGGGGTGTGCATGCATTCAGTTACACAAAATGTCTTTTTACTGTATCCTCTGAACATATTTTTGACATGTAGTACTATGTGTTGGATATGCATTAAAGAGATAATACAAACAATGTAATGGCTCTGTTTGATTTCGTGTGTGTGTTTTTGCAATTAATGTGCCAAGAGGTGTCTGATTTCTTGAACTACTTTTGTGACATGAAATGGGGCACGCTCTGTTTTGCAACATGAAATAAAAACGCAAGTTAAAAAATAGAAGTAAATGTATGAAATCAGCACACAAGATGCCTATTTAAATATTGTGAGTCATGCAGAGTGAAAACATTCTGATTTTATATATATATTTACAGCCTGAAAAATCCGTCTCGGTCGCAACGCACAGACTCCAACAGCAGTAGTTTTGATTTTCGGCAACGTTGGCGTATGGATTGGAGAATGGCGACATCGTTTGTGACAGAAATAGAAAATGACATCAGTGCACTACTTTCAAACAGTTATTTGAACGATATTCACATTTCAGACGCTTGTGTTGCAATATTTTCGATGGCAGTCGAACGCGTTTCCAAAGTGCATGTTGCAAACGGGACACAAATTTCGATAAAAAAACTAGATGGGTTAGGGATTATTTGTTAGGCGCATTAGTTTGTGCGGAATACAGCTTTTCTCATGTGATGGTCATGTGTGTCGCAGCCAAAATAGTCGCTCGTTCAAATAATTCGCCCGCTACTATGAGAGTGTGTATTTGCGACAACCACAAATTTCGCTCTTTCTTTACTTGAACCATTTACCTAACCCTAACCCTAACCCTATCCCTAACGTGAAAAGTGAAATTTGTGGTTCATGCTCAATGTCGCAAAATGTCGCAATACACACTCTCATAGTAACCGGGCGAATTATTTGAACGAGCGACTATTTTGGCTGCGACAATGTGAGCGTCAGACGCGCTCGAATAGGGCGTTTGCCACGAGTGTTCGTTCACTATGCTAGACTACTAATTTGCCCGAGCTCGTTCTGCCCGAGTGGCGCTGACCTTTCTAATTCAACTCCCTAAATTCAACTCAGTGAAATTCAAGGTCACCGGCGCGTGGCAAATGCTCTATTGGCGGCAGAGAAGGAAAGTTTGTACGACTCCAATCTTCAATCAGCTGTTGCGACCGTGACCTTTTGCAGACGAAGTATAGGTTCACTGTATTTACAGGTAAGAATCTTCTTGTAAACTACATATTCGACTATTTATTGCTAATAGTAGTTTTGTGCATTGTATTGTTGCATTTGGGGTGGCTTCTTACAGTTCAGTCAGCTCGAACTCGGTCGAAATTTGGAAAGTTTTGAACGAAGTCTATGAATTTCAGGCTGAATGGAGAACCGGTTCTCACCGGCCACGCGCATGTTTTTCGAAAACAATCTGAAAGTTGCAAGGCTTTAAAGAGTTTAAAGTTGAAAATGGATGATATTGTTTTGCATTCTTGTAGATTTGGTTCCTCGTTTCTTCCAATTCTGATCTTTGTGGCTGGGTTATTGATCGAGTGTCACGTTCCCAACTAGAAATATAGTAGTGACGTTTCTCCGTTGCGAACGATACACTATCGCGCGATAATTTGATCTGCAGTGTTGTTATCTCATTTTCGCACCTCTTTCTTTGTGACTGTCTTCTTTTGAAAATACTTTTATCTTCTAGTAATGTATTGTAATTTCAACTGATCACTTAAGTTCAGTTGGAATAAAAGGCACTTTTTTGCCGTCACATTCGCAACAAGAGGAGCTTCCGGTTTGTTACTCGGATGCGAACAACACGCTTTTGCCCCAAAATATTATTAAAGATTAGCCGAGTTACACATTCCTTAGTCTTTTTCGTTGGCGCTTTAGTCCAGCATGAGACGATGTTGTATAATGACATTTGAACACCGTTTTACCATGATCAGTTGATTTTAAAGAAGACTTTTGAATACAAACGTCACATTCGCAACAGGATACGTTCAAGGCCAGTTTCATTGTTGCGAATGAACATTCTTAGAAACAGGCTGGTAGTAATGTTGATTGGAATCACACTATTCCATATTTTATTAATTTATGTGTTGGGTAGTTTATTTTAGGCCCTAAAAGGACCTTTGGTTAGGTTAACAGCACTGGTAAATGAAGTTCAGGAGGTGTGCCGGTCAGGGATTGCCCCTTGCTCAGATACTATGAAAATGGTCCATGCACACACACACATACACACACACACCTTTACGATTGGAGACAGATTTTATTGTTTAATTCCTCATGCAAAACTACTTTTGATTTCAGATACTGATACAAGGTGATTGAACCTATTGATTGTAAAAAAAAAAATCCCATTTCGCTTTAATTTTTTAAATTATTTTTCAGTCTCAGAATATCACAACCTAGGCGCTGTGAACGCCTTACTGCCAAGAGACGGAGGAGTCCCTCTCCTGATGATCCTACACCTGCACCACCACCACCCCCTCCACTCCTTCCACCACCTGCAGGACAACAGCAGAAGAGGAGAATGACAGGAGCAGAAAGAAACCGAGCCTACAGAGAAAGGATGAAACGGGAAAAGCCAGACAAGCACAAGGAGGCGATGGAAAAGAACAAAGCTAAGTGCAAGGAATGGCGCGATTCCCAGGACGACAATCAGGACTTTTGTGACATGAAATGGGGCACGCTCTGTTTTGCAACATGAAATAAAAACGCAAGTTAAAAAATAGAAGTAAATGTATGAAATCAGCACACAAGATGCCTATTTAAATATTGTGAGTCATGCAGAGTGAAAACATTCTGATTTTATATATATATTTACAGCCTGAAAAATCCGTCTCGGTCGCAACGCACAGACTGCAACAGCAGTAGTTTTGATTTTCGGCAACGTTGGCGTATGGATTGGAGAATGGCGACATCGTTTGTGACAGAAATAGAAAATGACATCAGTGCACTACTTTCAAACAGTTATTTGAACGATATTTACATTTCAGACGCTTGTGTTGCAATATTTTCGATGGCAGTCGAACGCGTTTCCAAAGTGCATGTTGCAAACGGGACACAAATTTCGATAAAAAAAACTAGATGGGTTAGGGATTATTTGTTAGGCGCATTAGTTTGTGCGGAATACAGCTTTTCTCATGTGATGGTCATGTGTGTCGCAGCCAAAATAGTCGCTCGTTCAAATAATTCGCCCGCTACTATGAGAGTGTGTATTTGCGACAACCACAAATTTCGCTCTTTCTTTACTTGAACCATTTACCTAACCCTAACCCTATCCCTAACGTGAAAAGTGAAATTGGTGGTTCATGCTCAATGTCGCAAAATGTCGCAATACACACTCTCATAGTAACCGGGCGAATTATTTGAACGAGCGACTATTTTGGCTGCGACAATGTGAGCGTCAGACGCGCTCGAATAGGGCGTTTGCCACGAGTGTTCGTTCACTATGCTAGACTACTAATTTGCCCGAGCTCGTTCTGCCCGAGTGGCGCTGACCTTTCTAATTCAACTCCCTAAATTCAACTCAGTGAAATTCAAGGTCACCGGCGCGTGGCAAATGCTCTATTGGCGGCAGAGAAGGAAAGTTTGTACGACTCCAATCTTCAATCAGCTGTTGCGACCGTGACCTTTTGCAGACGAAGTATCGGTTCACTGTATTTACAGGTAAGAATCTTCTTGTAAACTACATATTCGACTATTTATTGCTAATAGTAGTTTTGTGCATTGTATTGTTGCATTTGGGGTGGCTTCTTACAGTTCAGTCAGCTCGAACTCGGTCGAAATTTGGAAAGTTTTGAACGAAGTCTATGAATTTCAGGCTGAATGGAGAACCGGTTCTCACCGGCCACGCGCATGTTTTTCGAAAACAATCTGTTGGTATGAAAGTTGCAAGGCTTTAAAGAGTTTAAAGTTGAAAATGGATGATATTGTTTTGCATTCTTGTAGATTTGGTTCCTCGTTTCTTCCAATTCTGATCTTTGTGGCTGGGTTATCGATCGAGTGTCACGTTCCCAACTAGAAATATAGTAGTGACGTTTCTCCGTTGCGAACGATACACTATCGCGCGATAATTTGATCTGCAGTGTTGTTATCTCATTTTCGCATCTCTTTCTTTGTGACTGTCTTCTTTTGAAAATACTTTTATCTTCTAGTAATGTATTGTAATTTCAACTGATCACTTAAGTTCAGTTGGAATAAAAGGCACTTTTTTGCCGTCACATTCGCAACAAGAGGAGCTTCCGGTTTGTTACTCGGATGCGAACGACACGCTTTTGCCCCAAATATTATTAAAGATTAGCCGAGTTACACATTCCTTAGTCTTTTTCGTTGGCGCTTTAGTCCAGCATGAGACGATGTTGTATAATGACATTTGAACACCGTTTTACCATGATCAGTTGATTTTAAAGAAGTCTTTTGAATACAAACGTCACATTCGCAACAGGAAACGTTCAAGGCCAGTTTCATTGTTGCGAATGAAAATGTTTAGAAACAGGCTGGTAGTAATGTTGATTGGAATCACACTATTCCATATTTTATTAATTTATGTGTCGGGTAGTTTATTTTAGGCCCTAAAAGGACCTTTGGTTAGGTTAACAGCACTGGTAAATGAAGTTCAGGAGCTGTGCCAGTCAGGGATTGCCCCTTGCTCAGATACTATGAAAATGGTCCATGCACACACACACATACACACACACACCTTTACGATTGGAGACAGATTTTATTGTTTAATTCCTCATGCAAAACTACTTTTGATTTCAGATACTGATACAAGGTGATTGAACCTATTGATTGTAAAAAAAAAAAAATCCCCATTTCGCTTTAATTTTTTTAATTATTTTTCAGTCTCAGAATATCACAACCTAGGCGCTGTGAACGCCTTACTGCCAAGAGACGGAGGAGTCCCTCTCCCGATGATCCTACACCTGCACCACCACCACCCCCTCCACCCCTTCCACCACCTGCAGGACAACAGCAGAAGAGGAGAATGACAGGAGCAGAAAGAAACCGAGCCTACAGGGAAAGGATGAAACGGGAAAAGCCAGACAAGCACAAGGAGGCGATGGAAAAGAACAAAGCTAAGTGCAAGGAATGGCGTGATTCCCAGGACGACAATCAGAAGGCAATCTTGAAAGAAGGATCAAAAATAAGAATGCAACAAACACGAAAAAGAAGAACGGCAGAGACAAATGAAAAAGACGAGTCAAAGAGAAAAACCAGGAGGGATGATATGGATGTTGAGCAGCAGGAAGAAAACCAGAGGGCTTATTGGAGAAACAAGTACCATGAACGGCAGACAAAACTAAATCCACAGCAAAAAAGGAGAGCAAGGGAGAGCAGAAGAAAAAGAGATAGGAAGAAGAAGGAAGAAGAAATGGCTGCAAAAGTTGACCAGAATTCAAAGGCAGTCCAATATAACCCTATGGAGGAGGAGGCCTGTGAATCACGAAAGGAGGCCTGTGAATCACCAAGTCTTCAAGACCCACGGACGCCGTGTGCTCAAAGAAAAGCACTCAGTAGAGCGTAGACTGCACTGCCAAAGTCGCCTACCAAGTTTGTTGCTACAGTGACATCACTGGTAGCAAAGGCTTCCCCACGAAAAAGAAAGCTCTTTGAAGACAGCCCTCTTCTGAAAACCAAGCAACACCAAATAGGGAGCAGATTTGTAGAAGCAGTCAAAAGACTGAAACAGAAACACAATAAAGAACATCAAAAAGCACGAACACTCATGCTGCAAGTTTACAAAGGGTTCATGAATGTTTCTGATCGAGAACATTTCCTTAGCGTTTCTCGAAACACTCTGAGGAAACACGAAAATGACGAACTGAGTGCACCGAAAAGGGGAAAACATGAGGAGGCCACGGAGACGGCATTGAACTTTTTTGAAGAACAAGCCCTCACACTGCCAGACAAAAAACTGGTTAGTAAAAAATCTGGAAAGGCCTGCGCTGTTCTGCAGAAGCCACTAAAGGAGCTACATGCTGCTTACGCCCAAACTGGAGGACATTTGAGTTTTTCAGCTTTTGCCAAATGCATGCCTACCCACGTCAGACTCGTCTGTCAGACCAAATTGAGGCAGTGTTTGTGCGAATATTGCACAAACATTGACCTGAAACTGACTACTCTCAATGCCATGGCAGCAGCACACAACAACTGCCGTATTCGAAGTGTGTACCACATTACTGAACTGACAACGTGTGGAAAGGGGAAGGAGTGTGCGCACAGGAATTGCAACAACTGTGGGGTGCACAAGCTGGATGACCATCTTCAGCCACTCATGGGGCAGCAAGGACAGCTGGTCTGGTATCGCTGGGAATCCCGAGCAGTCATGCACAATGGAAAGCAGGTAATCTATAGATACATGGCGTAAACTGCTTCCTTTTTTTTCTGACAAATGTCAACACACACACACCCAAAAAACAAAACAAAACAAAAACCAACATAAAAACTTGAGGGAATTCTTGCCCTTTAACTTCCCCAATATGTTGCCCGGGTCAGGGCGGCCCTTGGACCGCTGTACCATTTCTATTTTTTGAAAATGGTCAGGTTTAACCTTTGTGGATATCATAATAATGTAATCATTTTGATTTTGATAAAATCTGTAATGCAACGATAGATCTGTAATATTAGTAAATTTAAACATTCTTTTAATGTGTGTTTTTTTCCTTTAGAATTGTGGGAAAAAGAATGTGTGCGTCTTATCAAACATTTATGATGAGTGCACTTGCTTTTGATTTGTGTGTATAGTAGGTGAACCGGAAAGTACTGGCGACCAAGAGAGGCACATTCCGTGCTGCAGTTGAAGGAGGAGACGAACTTCATCTCAGGACATCTGTTCCGTGCTGATTGGCAACACAAACAGTTTATCCGGATGAAGGATGCGAAGCCCTTTCCTGCAAATTCCATCTGCATGGTGATGGATTTTGCCGAAAACTTCTCCTGTACCTATCAGGATGAGGTGCAGACTGCCCACTGGCATAACAATCAGGTCACCTGCCTCCCTCTGTGACCTACTACAAACAATGCCCTGGGTGTGATGACACCACAACAGTGTTGCTCTGTGTCATCTCTCCGGACAGAAAACACGACTTTCATGCTGTCCACCACTTCACAAAGCTGGCAATTGATCATCTAAGGAAAAACAGAGGACTGACAATTGAACATATCCAATAGTGGACAGATGGATGCGCAAGCCAATATAAAAGCAAAGGCCCTTTCTCTGACATTTCTTGCGCTCTACAGGATTTTGATGAGGCCACTCTGGAACGCAACTTCTTCGGGTCTCGTCATGGCAAGGGCCCTTCAGATGGAGAAAGTGCAGTTGTTAAGAATAAAGCAACCCAGGCAATCAAAGGTGGGGAGGCAATCATCATTTCTGCTGATGACATGTACGCCTTCTGTCTTGAGGAAACAGCCACCAGCTCAGGGATGCTGCCACTTCCTGCGTACATTCTTCTGGGTTGATGAGGGGCAAATTGACAGAAATCGGCAGAGAGAGGTAAAAACGGTCAAGGGCACCCGATCCTTCCACTCAGTCAGATGTGAGGCAGCAAATTCCATCATGGCAAGACATATGTCTTGCTACTGTTTGCCTTCTCAAAGTGGTGTGGGTGAATGTTATTTTATTTACTGCACTTTTCTATTTAATAGAACAACAGTATTGAATAGACGCAATCTCAATAGAGTAGAAAATAAACAAGCGCGAAATCGCAATAGTTTGTTGCACGCGGTCTATTTTTACTACTCCAATCATGAGTCACCTCCCCTGGCTTTTCAATAATTTTAATCTGTAAACCAGAATGTTATCTCTGCAACATTTCGTAACTTTTTATATCTTTTGGAAAACATTTAAAACTATGTATCGTACTTATACTCATCAAAATAAGCACTGCATACTCGCCGTGTCTGTTGTAGTGTCTGTATTACGTATGTTTATTATTTTGTACGCTTTTAAATACATCATTTTAAAGAGCAGCCTCAATTTGAAATGTAGCCTCGATTTGAAGTGCGACAATTTTGTCAAAATGTGCGACAATTTTGGACCGACAGACAGACCAACCGACCGACCGACCGACAAAGTGAGTTATAGGTTTGTGGCTTGAGCCACAAACAAAAAACGCTAAAGCAAAGAATAGATTCCGAGCCTGCACAAAACATTCTTTATTGAATACCAAAAAAATCTATTAAATAGTTTCAATATCTATTCAATATTTCTTGTGAACATAGAGTAGATACTAGATAATGTTCTTTTCATACAACCGTTTCCTTCTATTTAATAATATTCGTAAAGTATTATTAAACAGTCGAAACCGTAAAGAATGGATTTCAAAAACAGTGCAAAACAAAATTCATTATTTATAACTCTCTCGGCTAACCCAGTGACCGTGATTGTCAGAGAGTTAACCCAAATCACTAGATCTACAATAAGCCTTCCCTAACGCCTGCATGCAGTTATTTTTAACGCCCCAAACACTGGCTTATTTAGAGTTTAGTTTTCCTGCACACACTGTTGTAAGTGTTGTCTAAAGAACTTCTTCCGACGTCAGGATCAGCACAGTGGGTATGTTAATTCAACAGTTCGTTTCCAACATTTCTTATTAGTACTAGTACAAAATAACAACACAGGAAAAGAGACAAAGGATAAAATGTTTCTTCTGTTAAGTTTTTATTTCCACCAGTGTAATAGGCAAAGATATATCATCAGTTAAAAATCGGTACAATTAGATCTATGTTTACTAAGCAGACAGGGTAATGACGCCAGTTTTGAGTTGCTACTTTAAAGTTTGACTGAATGTTGAGTTGAGTGTGTGTGTGTGTGTGTCACAAGTCATACATTCATCATTGTGTGTGTGTGTGTTGGGGGGGGGGGGGGGGGGGGGGGGTGTGTATGTGTGCGTGTGCGTGTGTGTGTGTGTGTGTGTGTGTGAATATTCTGACAAATAAATATGTGTTTGCATAGGTGAAACTAGTGATGCGAGTACTTGTTAATAAAACCAACCGGTTCGAAGAGGAAAATTAAAAAAACTTCCCCTCGAGACTTCACCTTTAGCTCGTTCCCTCGTCACACCCATTCTGCTATCTGGCAGTCATGGTCGGAAACGACTGACTGGCATACATAGGAATCCAGCCTGGTTGATTGGAATGATATTATGTTTACTGCAATGATGAACTAGTCTTTTTTAATATAAACTTTTCCATGAATGTACATGTATTTGATGTTAATGCAATAGGGCCGTAACTATTTATATCTCTAAGTGACTTCCCCTTCTTATGAATTGGGATCATGATAGAATGCTTCCAAATGTGTAGCCTACGTGTGTGTGCATGTTTGCGTTTGAATGCCCATGGTTCATACGCGTGCGCGCGTAAATGTGTGTGCATGCCGCGCGCGTGACTATCCATGTTGTGTGTGTGAATGCGTGCGTGCATGTATGTGTGTGTGTGTGTGTGTATGTGTGTGTGTGTGTGTGTCGGTGTGTGTGTGTGCGCGCGAGCGCGCGCGCGCGCATTTGTGTATGTAAGTGTATGTGCCGTGCGAGAGAACATTGATTCTCTCTCCAAATTGTATTATTAATTTGTAAATGGCATTATTAATTTGTAAATGTCTCCCGTGTGTGTGTGTGTGTGTGTGTGTGTGTGTGTGTGTGTGTGTGTGTGTGTGTGTGTGTGTGTGTGTGTGTGTGTGTGTGTGTGTGTGTGTGTGTGTGCGTGTGCGAGCGCGCGTGCGTTTGCATGTGTGTGTCCGTGTGTGCGTGTGCACGTGGTGGCGTGTGCGTGTGTGTGTGTGTGTGTGTGTGTGTGTGTGTGTGTGTGTGTGCACGTGTTTGCGTGCATGTATGTGTATGTGTGTATACGCGCGCACGTGCGCAAGTTGTGTTTGTGCAACGCAAATGTACATCCCATCCGTAATAGAGGTACAATCATTTTCATATTGACATGACTGGCTCTGCGCATCTTAATTGTCTTGCTAATTAAAGCCAATCGACAATGTAATTATATTGACGATGACAATTAAAAGCCACGCGGGTACAGGAAGGGAGATGGGGTAGGTGGGTGGATGGAGGGAATGACCGAGCAAATTTTTATTCATAAAGGTATTATTATTTTCAGCATACTAATACTACAGGCTTGTCCAACGCAGTTTTAAGCATTAGTAAACTTAAGTCCGTGCTAATAGGTTTCAAACGTCCGTAAATGTCTCTGTGCACGTGAACATTTTGTACTCTTTCCCCATTTTGATAGGCCAGTCGCAGCGTCTGAGATCGCATTTTCCGAAGTATCTTATATATATTTTCGAAATCTGTCTGTGTGTGTGTGTGTGTGTGTGTGTGTGTGTGTGTGTCCCAGTATACACGGCCACAGTTCTCAACCGATCGACACCAAATTTGGTATCAAGCATCCTTGGCACCCTCGGAAGGTCATGCCATCCTTACTTTTCGGAAGCCTCCACCAAGGAGTCGAAGCCCGAAGCAACGTGTCTTATTAACTATTTTGTTTTAGGGTAAGGGTGAACTACCCCCCCCCCCCCCCTCCAGACAGTCACCCCTATTTTACAGCCACCTTTCACCATCCTTCACCCCCCCCCCCCCCCCCGATTCATTATCATCTCGAGTCACCCCTATTTACCCCCCCACCTTTATACACTCCGTTTTTTGACCGAATCGCTTCAAATTTGCTATGAGCCCTAACGGAAACCGGGGCGGCCGTGTCATTTGTGCGGTTCGGGAAAATGCGCGAAACGCGTATCCGCCGGCCTCTCGGCGCCCGTATCTCCGGTATTTTTGGACCGATTGGAGGGGGGCTGGGGGGAGGAGGCTGGGGGGAGGGGGCTGGGGGAATGTTCAGGGGGGATGGGGGATGGTGGTGTGTGTGTGCGGTGGGGGGTGTTCATGGAGAAGAATGAATGTTTTTTTGTGTGTTTTAGTTGTGGGTCCCCAGATTTATTAAAACAGACCTACAATGGTTGAACCACAGATTAAGAACTCTGGTTGAACTAAGTAGGCTTTCAGTTAGTTTTTGTTTTTAGTCCTTTGCCGATCTACGATCGCAAAGGAGTATGTTTTCGTTCAGGTTTGTTTCCTTTGTTTGTTTGTTTGTTTGTTTGTTGTTCTTTTCTGTCTGTCCCAAGGATCTCCCGAACCGCTTGACCGAATCGCTTCAACTTTTGTGTGGTGGTGTGTCCCTATGAGAGGAAGGCATCTGCGCAAAACGTTCGCCGCCATGACCTTGACCTTGGCATATGACCTTGAAAACCGAAAATCGTTAAGGGGCCATAACGTCCACACCGGAGGTCCTAGAGTCTTGAAACTTGGCATGGAGGTACTTTCCCTTATGTCCGTTCTGATGATGGCGTACCAAGGAAGGTCAAGGTCAGGGAGATTGGTATGCCTTGAAAGTGGTATGGGTCTAATAATTGGGGTTTTCTGTCCCACGCATATCTCCCGAACCGCTTCACCGAATCGTTTTCAATTTTGTGTGGTGGCGTGTCACCATGAGAGGAAGGCATCCGCGCATAAATTATCGCCGTCGTGACCTTCCCCTTGGCGCATGACCTTGAAAACCGAAAATCTTGAAGGGGCTATAACGTCCACACTGTTTGTCTTAGGGACTTCAAACTTGGCATGTAGGTACTTTGGCTTATGGTTGTTCTGATGATTGCATACCGATCAAGGTCAAGGTCAAGGTCATGGAGATCGGTAGGCCTTGAAAGTGTTAGGGGTCTAAAAATTGGGTTTTCAGCCACAAAAGTACAAATATAATATTTTGCGGACCCGGCGAAACCGGTACTCAGCGTTACCGGTACTTGGCGTTACCCATGATACATGCCCACTCTCTTAACTAAAGGGTCTTAAGACATCTGGCGTTAGTTCTACATAGTTTGGAATTGATAACTACAAAGATGGACTGAGCGGACATGGATATGAGAGAGAGAGTGAGAGAGAGAGAGAGAGAGGGAGAGAGAGAGAGAGGAGAGAGAGAGAGAGAGAGAGAGAGAGAGAGAGAGAGAGAGAGAGAGAGAGAGAGAGAGAGAGAGAGAGAGAGAGAGAGAGAGGCGACTACTGGGGGATTCATTTTCTTATTATTATGTGGACTCAATAGTCCAAATGAATTATCAAACACACACACACACACACACACACACACACACACACACACACACTGCAACACAATCTAATTATGCACACAGAATGTGGGTCACAACAATGACGTCAAGAAAAGTTACGTGTTGTATTTGTTACGTCAAGTTTGTTCTACTGTCTGTCCCGCGTCCAAGGCCAAAAGCCGAAATATTGGGAATAGTCTACATTCTTTTTTGTTAGTTTTCATTCTTTTTTTTGTTTTTTTTTGTTCTGCTAATATATATATATATATATATATATATATATATATATATATATATATATATATATATATATATATATATATATATGTGAAGAGTAAAAGGGCCCCTAATAGTATATATATATATATATATATATATATATATATATATATATATATATATATATATATATATATCAGAACAAAAAAAAAAAATAATGATATATATATATATATATATATATATATATATATATATATATAGCAGAACAAAAAAAAAAGAATATATATATATATATATATATATATATATATATAACTAACAAGAAAGAATGTAGACTATTCCCAATATTTCCCGGCTTTTGGCCTTGGACGCGGGACAGACAGTAGAACAAACTTGACGTAACAAATACAACACGTAACTTTTCTTGACGTCATTGTTGTGACCCACATTCTGTATGTATAATTAGATTGTGTTGCAGTGTGTGTGTGTGTGTGTGTGTGTGTGTGTGTGTGTGTGTGTGTGTGTGTGTGTGTGTGTGTGTGTGTGTTGTTTGATAATTCGTTTGGACTATTGAGTCCACATAATAAAAAAAAAAAAAAAAAAAAAAAAAAAAAAAATGAATCCCCCAGTACAGTCTCCTCTCTCTCTCTCTCTCTCTCTCTCTCTCTCTCTCTCTCTCTCTCTCTCTCTCTCTCACTCTCTCTCTCTCTCTCCCTCTCTCTCCTTCTCACTCTCTCTCTCATATCCATGTCCGCTCTGTCCATCTTTGTAGTTATCACTTCCAAACTATGTAGAACTAACGCCAGATGTCTTAAGACCCTTTAGTTAAGAGAGTGGGCATGTATCATGGGTAAAGCATCCTCATTATAAACAAATGCAGCATCTCCACTATGATAATGCCAAGAGAGTGGGTGTGTAACCTGGGCCAAGCGTCTCCACTATAAACAAATAAAGCATCTCCCCTAGGAACAGGTCAAGAGAGTGGATCCTGGGTAAAGCATCTCCACTATAAACAAATAACACAGCTCGATGGAGAAATAACTGCCCTCTCAGACAATTCATTAGAGAGAGTTCAGACCCAGCGGAGCCATGGTCTTCAGCTTGTCCATCCAGAACTTTTCACGACGGAGTCTGGACTCCTTGCTCTGGACGAAGACCTGTTCGAGGATGATGCATCTGACATTCTCACAGGAATGTCCGGCCAAGTTGAAGTGCTCTGCCTGATATGGGACCGGTGTAGAGTGAACCTCACGCTAACCGAGTTCTTTGTCTCTCCAACATACTGGGCGTTTCTACATAGTTCGCAGAACAGCAGGTAGATGACGTTAGTCGATCCTAGGAACAATACCCTCTGCCCTAAAAACAGCTAAAGTTATCCCAATACCCAAAACAAACGATCATTCTGACCTAAGCAACTTTAGGCCTATCTCACTTCTGTCGGTGCTATCAAAACCCCTAGAAAAGCACGTCCACGGTCACCTATCTAAATATTTAGAAAACTTCAACCTCCTTCATCCCCTTCAGTCTGGCTTTCGTAATCATTCTTGTCACACAGCCTTTGTCCGTTTGTGTGATTCTTGGCTCTCAGCAATAAACAAGCATCAGTTAACTGGTTCTGTCTTTCTTGATCTAAGAAAAGCCTTTGACCTTGTCGACCACACAATACTTATCGACAAATTATCACACTATCTCAGAAACCAGCACTCCCTGACATTCCTTTCATCATACCTGGCTAATAGAACACAATATGTTTTTTGCAATGGTGAGTCCTCCTCTACAGGCAAGGTGAAATGTGGTGTACCCCAGGGATCTGTCCTTGGTCCATTTCTTTTCAGTATTTTCATTAACGATCTTCCATTGTCTATATCCATCCCAGATGTTTCATGTGATCTTTTTGCAGACGACTTCTCCCTTCATTACAGTTTGGAAGATGTAACTGTCATCCAAAACTCTCTTCAGTCAGGCTTACATGATGTATCTAAATGGTGCAAGGATAATTCTATGTTAATTCATCCCAAGAAAACAAAGTGCATGGTTGTAACCTCACGCCAAAAGCATCAACTAACACACCATTCCCTTAACCTAACTATTGATGGCAACGATATTGAACAAGTCCATGAACATCGAGTTCTAGGCGTCATACTTGATGACAAACTCAACTGGCTATCACATATAAATCACGTTAGAAATAAACTAGCACGCAACCTATTCCTTCTCAAACGACTTCAATCCTATCTGGACCTAGACGCACGTAAAATGTTTTTCTATAGCCACTGCCTTTCGCATATCAACTATGCATCCACTGTATGGTCCTATGCTGCTAAAATAAACACCATAAAAAACTAGCTTCGCTCCACAGAAGAGCGATCAACCTAATCCTGCCAGATCCGTCTTTGTCAACTTCAGAAAAGTTTCATAATCTTGAAATTTTACCACTTGAACACCAGTTACAGTACAACACAGCTGTCCTAATGTATAAAGTCCACAGTAACTTGACACCCCAATACCTAGAAATTCTCCTAACGCCTTCCACATATAGTTATCGTTCGGATAAATATGTTCTTCCACGCACCCGCATTGACCTTTATAAAACAAGCTTTTCCTTTTCAGGGCCATATGCTTGGAACTCACTGCCTTCAGATGTAAAGGCATTTTCGTCAGTATCAAATTTCAAATCTAACTTGCGGGGGCATCTCCTTAATCCCATCCATTAAAACTTTATTATTACTTAATGTACTACACACAGCAATTTTTGTCTGTTTAGACTAATGCTGTCATTGTGTTTCTCTGATTATGCTTGCTTGTTTTTCTTCTTTTTTGTTTGTTTTTACATTAGGCTACTTGTGTCATTATGCTTTTTATTTTTGCTTTTTATTTGATTGACATTAGGCTACTTGTGTTATTATGATGCTATGATTATTAATAATAGTAGTAGTAGTAGTAGTAGTAGTAGTAGTAGTAGTAGTAGTAGTAGTAGTAGTAGATGATGAAGTAAATTGTGGTGGAAGTCATTGTTTTTTTCTCTCTTCATTTGTTTGTTTGTTCGGTTTTGCTTGTTCTTATTACTGATGGTGATGTTCTGCGTACCGTGTCATTGTTATATTACTTTAGTATTGTATTATTATTATTATTATTATTATTATTATTATTATTTTTATTATTAGTAGTAGTAGTAGTAGTAGTAGTAGTAGTAGTTGTAGTAGTAGTGGTGGTGGTGGTGGTGATGGAGGTAACAGTACAGTAGTAGTAGTAGTAGTAGTAGTAGTAGTAGTAGTAGTAGTAGTAGTAGTAGTAATAGTAGTAGTAGTAGTAGTAGTAGTAGTAGCAGTGGTGTGGTGGTGGTGGTGATGGTGGTGATAATAGTAATAGTAGGTGAAGACGGGGTAGCGGGCCCATGGGCGGGTGGGAGGCCCGTGCCGGTTGTCTCATGGGCTGGCAGGTTTCGGTTGGGTTTGTCCATGAGACGAATGCTAAACATTAACACTCGTCTCATGGGCAAAATGTGACCGAGATTTGCTTTGTTTCGTGGGATACTTGACATGGGCTTCTTGCCCGCCCATAGGCTTTTTGACCTGTCTTACACAATTAATGGTAGTAGAAGTAAATTGTAGTGAAAGATGTGTTTTTCATCCAATTATTTGTTTATTTGGTTGGTTACTTTTCTAATTTGTTTGTTTTAATTGCTGATGTTGATGCTCTGACTACCATGTCGTTGCTATATTACTGTTAGTTGTTGTTGTTTTTGTTGGCGATTTTCCTGTGTCTCAATGTTCATTTATAGTAGTAGTTATGTATTGCATGTTTAGAACCAAGGACAGAATGGAAGACTAGGCCCAGCCTAAATTCTTTTCCTTGTAAAATAAAGTTTCTGAGTCTCTCTCTCTCTCTCTCTCTCTCTCTCTCTCTCTCTCTCTCTCTCTCTCTCTCTCTCTCTCTCTCTCTCTCTCTCTCTCTCTCTCTCTCTCTCTCTCTCTCTCTTTTGACTAGGATCCTTTCCACTTTTACATTTTGAATGTTTTAAGGGCAATTCCCAAAAATATACTCACTTGGAGCAACATTTCAAAAAGAGATCCAGACTTTTCCCCCCATTGCACTTAGGAAGTACAATGTCTGAAGTGTCAGAAATCACTTTAGATTTTTTGCCTGCCGTGACCTCCCCTGAATCACAGCCATGTTGTTTTTGTCACTTTTTAGTAAACAGTTCTGAGGAAATATCAAGTCGCATTGATTTAATGTGTGTGATCAAAAATGTATTACATTTTTGTTCGTAGAAGTTACTACGTGCTTAATAGGTAAGTCTGAAGTTGCTGAAAAACAATTATTGTTTTCTTTCAGTTTTGTAGTTTGTACTACTTTTAGAAAACGAATGCCTACCAAAACAAGTGCCACGTCAGTTACGTTTTACATACAAAAGTGTTTTTTTCTGAATGAACAGATTTGCTGAAATTGTTTACATGCTTCATAATCTTATGACTTGTGACAACCAACACATAGCGATATTTGATATTTTATGAAATTGAAAAAGTGTTTCAATAATCGCGTAGCTTTCATTTTGCTCACGGAATAGCCAAATCCGTAAGTTACAAAATAAAATCTAAGATTTCGTAGCCCTTACTCTGACTTATTGCAGAAAGACGTTTCGTGACAATTATGTAATAGCTTGGCAGTCATTCAAATTTATGTAAATTAGGTTGTGTTATATGGTGATTTTCCACATATTTCCACTCTTGGGATTTCTTGTTTTTTATCCAATTTTGCTGTAAATTGCCGAATGGGGACAGGACACTCTTCATACGCTAACTTTTCAATATCAAAGTAATTGACCGAATTATGGCCGAAAAATAGCCGAATTCAGCTAAATTTCAGTCTGGGATAACTCCAAAACAGCTGAACAGATTGCGTCCGTAATTTGGACATTTAGTATAAAGTTGATTCCTAACACTTCCAGCATAAAACTGAACCGGAAGTATACTAACCGGAAGTGGTGTACTTCGGAGTCATTCAGCTTTCATTTGGGTCAAGGGATATCCCAAACCAAAAGTAACATGACAAAACTGACTATTGTATTTGTAAGAGTTTTTTTTGTATTATTATTATTATTATTCCCCTTATTTGTCCGATTTGGCTGACATTTTCAGGAAAATTGCGGAGCATTAAAGGATTGTTGAATTTGCAATATTGAATGATTTTACACAAAAGTGGGCGAAATATGGCGGGAAAACCGAAACAATTGGCAACATTTCAATCTTCAATAACTAAAAAAACTGCTGAACGGATTTTGTTAATGTTTTCAGCATTTCTTCAAAAGTAGATTTGCAACAGTTCCGGTATAGCATTAAACCAGATGTGACAACCGGAAGTGCCCTAGCTATGGTCAGGCAACTTTCATTTGGTTCATGGAATAGCCGAAACCGGAAGTGACGTCACAATATTAACAATCGAATTTCTGGCCCAGGTCTGAAAGGAGCTTGTTGATAATATGTTAAACAGTTTGGAAGTTATTCAATTTTACGTAAATTGGTTTGTGTCGCATAATGGCAAAAGCACCAATTTGACGCTTCAAAGATCTACATCTTTGAGTCTGTGACTACGGCCACAACTCTTGACCTTGACCTTTGTCGTGAGGCTTCAAATACCTGCCACAGCTTTCTATTGGTCATGCTGATGAAGAATATGTGAGGTTATGTGGGCGAATACCCACTCGTGTTCAATCTGCTGGGGAAAACAAAGATGAGGTCACATTTAAGTCAGAGGCATCAATACTTTGTACCATACATGACCTACCTGCCCAATTTGAAGCCTGTAAATGCACGAATATGAAAAAAACCACAACTTTTACATCTCCAAGACCTATGACCTTGACCTTGACCTTCATCGCTACCCAGTAATCGGTCTCAGTAAAAGCCACTGCAACTACGAACCAAGTTTCAACATTGTAAGTCAACAGTTGCTGAAGATATGACCACAAGAAGACATTTCTGTTGTCACAGTCAATTTCCAAGGTCAAGGTCACCATGGTTATCGTTTTCATATGGGATCATTCATGCATTATGACACACTACTACTCAAAATATGAAGATATTTTGTCAACTGGTTCACGAGATATACCTTAATTAAATATATAACGCAAAGAAGAAATTTCGGTTTTCCGGGTCAAGCTTCAAGGTCAAGGTCAGAACTCCAATAATTTATGATTGGATGTCTTCTACTGCAGGTCAAACACCACCACACACCATTTGAAGATATTCTGTCAAATGGTGAACGAGATATAGCTCGGAAAATAAACACATGGCCAAAGAAGGAAAGTTTGGTTTTCAAGGTCAAACTTCAAGGTCAAGGAATGCCAATAATTTATGATCGGATGCCTTCCACTTCAAATGAAATACCACCACACAAAATGTGAAGTGATTCTGTCAAGCGGTTCACAAGATATTCTGTCATAGTCACAAACAAATAAACTCGTACTCCTTTTTTGCCGGTCATAGATCTGGCAAAGGACAAAACATCTTTTATGGGCCACTAGAACTCCAAGCATGCGGAGAATATACAATTAAATCCATTAAATGCGTTAAACAGAAGTTTGCACTCTGAAATTGCAGCACCACAAACTACTATGCACATGCCACGTCAGTTACGCTCTTTAGTGCCACGTCAGTTACGTTATCTTTTTTCATTTGCTGGAAAATGTTTTAGACCTTTGCTAATTATGAATGTTCCTGCTTACAGGGCAGAATGTATGGGTTCTCACACCAAAGAACTAAACTGGAAAGTATTCACATTTCATAGCAATGAAGCTCTAAACATTGTAACTGAAAGATTGTGCCACGTCAGTTACGTTCTTTTCAACCACCACAAAAATGATTACGTTTTTCGTTTTGCATTTAATTTTTTTTTGAATATTTAAAAGTCCTTGTTCTGTACACGAATCAATACATTTTCAGTTCTTAAAACATTTTTCTTGTTTAGTCTGAACGTTTTTAATGGTTAACATATATCTGAATGCCACGTCAATTACGTTGGAATTGCCCACAAATTGTTTTTTAATAGTATTTTGAATGAATACTCGATTTTGATTATAAAATGGTAAACCTGTGTTCATGCCTTAAATGTTGATACCTGTTCTAGAATATTTTTTTTAGACATGGAACAGCTTTTGCAAGTCCCCACCGCTAAGTATTGAGCAAATACGCAAAGTATATTTGTTAGTTTGTAGCCCATAAAATGCAGCCCAGTAGAATGCGATTTTCTCAGGCGAAAGCTCTGAATAGACCTAATCAAAATATGTTAAGATATCGGCAAAACATCAATGCAAACTAACCTACCCACAGCCCAAACGTTACCCAATTTG